>BMAT01002771.1:298757-313788 GCA_019649035.1 Elysia marginata | reverse complement strand
CGCCATTTTGGTACCAGTATTTACTTCCTGCAGTTGGTAGTGCTTACTGACACAGCTGGTCGCGGGTTTTCTTTTTTTTTCTTCTGAATGCGGAAAATCGGTGAGACAGAAAAGTCAAATGCGGATTTCTTTGAGGATGGAAAAAACTGCGAATGGAAGCACTGCTTAAGAAATAAGAAATAAAAAGATGTTTTATATGATCACACAATGTTTTCAGTTAAAAACATAAACACACCCACAGTAAAACTAGCCTATCAGAATAGTGGTTTTGTTCAAAATGCAATATGCATTATAAAATTTAAACATTGGAAGTAATCTATAAGACAACTGTAACTAAACCAAGGGCAAATTAAAAGGAATCGGAATAAAGGGAAAGGTGACAAAATTAAGAACAACAGAAACCTGCTTCAAGTGATAGATCTATGTACATTTATTAGCATATATTAAAAGACAGTCAAAGAACATTGATATTTTTTAAACCAATGCAGGCTTTTACTCAATTGACAATAACCTAAAATTTAAAGAAAAGCCTAACATTGCCAAAACTATTACTTTGTTCTACACAAAATTTGACTTTAGTAGTATTGTTCTGTTAACAAACTGCATGATTTTTTTTGAACATTTAGAAAAATTCTCACTCCTTGTCTAATTCAGTATTCGCTCCTTCTTTATAAGTGCCAAAAATATGGTCCAGCCCAGATATTTTGAACCCCACAGGCAATCACCTTCAAATTATCCTAAATTTGACTTGACGGTATACATTAAATGGGGGGGGGGGGGTTAAATTGGTAATGTTAGTATGAATTAAACAAGTATTTGAATTATCCAAATTCAAATTACCTGGACTTCACTGTATGCACCTTTTATTTACAACACTGCCTCCAAGCAAACAAAATGCAAATAAGAGGAAAGCCAAAAAAAAAAAAGAATCATAACATAATGCTTGTCTCAAATAGATCACACAGTAGCAGATCTGAGATAAGCAACAAGACCAAGGGATTTCTGGAGCAGCTCCTCCACTCTTTGCCATGACTCAAACTGTGTAGATGAGAGTTTCTGCAGAACAGATGACAGCTCTGGCTTGCCAGACAGCTCTTCCCCATGCACCTAAGTGGTAACAAATATATTACCAGATATAAAGAAAAGAATACAAGTAAGTCTCATTTACTTGAATATTGTTATTATATTCAAGCTCTATAAGATACATTCTATTTCTTAGCCTTAAAAGAGAAAAACATAATTGGAAATTTTATGTTTATTTACTGAAAGCGCTTTCATTCATGACATTATGTGAATCACATGAAATGCACGAAGACTATTCAGTAAAATTCCCTAATTTTGAATACATTCAGCTAATTTAGATTTCAAAATTCAAACTTGGAATAATGCATACGACTAAATTACATGTAGTGCAGTGGACCTGAAATCCAACAAAATTCTCGGAAAAACTTTATAAGTGCATTGAAGAAAATGCTCAATGAAAGCAAGGTCTCTTTAATAAAAGAAGCCTGAATAAACAAAAAGGAAAAAAAATAATACACTATCTTTCAATCTCATAAATGTATTCTGTTTAAAAAAATAGAATGAATACTAACAAACTCTTAAGTTTTGCAAAACTAGCCCTTTTTTCCTCTAATTATTGCAATCTCTCTCTGTCTCTGATAGCTGTATTGCTGATAAGGGACTTACTAGAAAAATAGGCTAGGAAAAGATACACCATTTGTTTCAGTTCCACTTCTATTAGTCTAGTTTGTAGAAAAAAAGGTGGATTTGAGATTTGTTTTACAGACGTTTGCTCATAAAGGTTAACGAAGAGAAAAAGTTGGGTCTTCATTTCAGGCTTTGTCGAGTCCAGGGCTGTTGAATACAAGGTCCACTGTAAGACTATCTAAGGTCTATTGTAAGACTAAGAGAAAAAAAAATGTTGAAAACACTGCTTTCCACTCTGCCCACAATATGCAATTGACCATTTGGTTTGACTGCTTTGTCTGACCTCCTTACAAAAAAAAATAAACAACAAAAAACTGTGTTGTAGCCTACCTTTAAAAACAAAGCCAAATAAGCATGAGCCAATTCAAAATCTTTGTTAGATTGCAAAATTGTCTCAATGAACTCCAGAAAATAACTCATGACTTCATTACTTCCTCCTTCCTCTGAGGACAGAAGGCGGATCTCTGAGTCAATCTTGGAGGGTCCCATTTCCTTGAAACAAGCCATAACTTCAGAATCTGTATGCACAGAATAAAATACAATAATGCAATAAAATGTGTGCTTTCCGTAAGAGTAAGGGGAAACAATAAAGCATTAAAATTACATTTTTTGGTAAATTTTTACAAGAAATTTGTTTCTTTTCTACAAAAATTGTAGCAACCAATGCCAATGAGCTTCAATAAGATGCATAAACCTTAATGGAACAAAGCATATGCAGGGTACGATTATGCTTTCAACTTAGACATATGTAGAAAAATTGCCAAAAAAGGGCTGAGAATGATTTTTATATCTTGCAAATTTTAGTTGATTCGCGCCATGAGTATCTTTGATCTAAGGTCAATGAGAGGAATAAAATAATTGATTTTCATAACATTTATACATGGGTTGAAACACACAAATACCGGTTTTGAGCTCCCTATTCGAGCAATACAAAAAAAGTTTTTTTTTAACATCACATCAGCGCTCAAACAGGCATTAATTTAGCACCTAACCAAAGAGTACAAGTGTACTTATCGCATGGCATTTTTCATCTACACAGAACAGAAGATGTGCAAATCGGAATAGATGCGGATAAATAACCTTTAAGTTTGCCAAATTGAAAGAATATAAGGTGCCTAAAGCTTTGATACAAAACTTTGACTACTGTAAATAAAATTAAACTGTGATTACAAAAAAAAAAGTTCCTTTTAGCTTTTACACTTGTCCACAGTTGGAATATGAATTTCAGTACTTACAGCTTTTGGTTTTATGTCCCTTGGAAAGGTGTTGAGCTAATTCTGATAGAGCTCCAAGTTTGGGTTTCTTTATGTGACTTTCAGCCTAAAATGTATAGAAATTGAGCATTCATCATAAGAAAAGTGATACAGAACTGACATTTTCTGAAAAAAAAAGAGAGAGAGAGATGGAGGGAGGGGGAAGAGAGAGAGAGAGAGACAGAGAGAGAGAGAGAGAGAGAGAGAGACAGAGACAGAGACAGAGAGAGAGACAGAGAGAGAGAGAGAGACAGACAGACAGAGAGAGAGAGAGACAGACAGACAGACAGAGACAGAGAGAGAGAGAGAGACAGACAGAGACAGAGAGAGAGAGAAATAGAGAGAAAATAAAAATGAATATGTCTTGCAACTAATCAAATTAAGTCTAAGTTGAAATTGAAAAGTAGTAAGATATTGGTATTTCAGAAAAGCTTATTTTCTCTTCTTTCAAACAGAATGAACAGAAACGCTCTACCATGCTTCAGTGTGAAGTTATAGCCAGTTGAAGTTGACAAGGTTATGACTTGTGAAATTTCAGAAAAGGGAGAGAATTGCTTTTAACGTTTAGGTGTTAAGTCCTTAACAATCACACCAATTAAAATTCAACACATAAAACATATAATTTTGACATGAATAAGGCGTGAACACTGTTCAGAGATGGATTTAGCGCTAATATCTAAACTAAAAAAAAAATTCGCTTCTGAACACCCACTAAACTTTGAAAGTCCATATCTCAAAAGTATGCCTTGGCGCTTAAGACTCATTTGGATAGAATGCAAGACATATATAATCTCGAAGAAGAAAATACCTTGGCTTGTTTGTCCTCTCCTTTTCCGATGTCAAATTTTGGCTCAAGACCTGCCACTGTTGGAAGAAAGAATGGTGCTGCCTTTGGTACTTTGGGGGGTTCTTTAGGCTTGTTCCTTATCTGCAAATGATACATAGGAGATATTTGAATTTTAAAATGTTTTTGTATGAAGTATAGAAAACTGCAGTGAAGCAGGACACTGGAATGAGCTTCAAACACAATAACAAAATATATTAGTCCGACTAAAACCTCTCAAGCACATTGTACTGAAATGTTAGAGAGCCTTTAAAAAGTTCTTTTCTGGCCATTGTCGACAAATGTGCCATCTAAAACCATAGCACAGCAGCCAAAAATGTAGACATATTGCTTCTTCATTCACACAAGTAATGATGCAGAAACATTATTTCCACAACATTAAAATCAAGTAATATTTACAGTTGTTTTTGATGCAATCAACAAATTACATGATAAAAGATTGAATTCTCGGCTTGGTTTAAAAATAAAGATAAGGTCTATGTACAAGAAAAGGTCAAGGTTGGAGAATTGAATTGAAGGATATTTTTACAAGCCAAATTCCACTTCAAAGGTGCTCTCAGGGCTTGGGTCCCAATGACAATGTACGGGCTGCCACCAAGAGACTAGCGGGGATACCATGACCTAGTCTCAGCCGGTCACATTATACTGACACCGACCCAACCAGTAGGGGCCCGGACTGTGCCTGTCTGAGGCCAAGGTTGGAGATAACATAAGTCCAATAAGCAATATTTCAATTGAGCTTTAAAAAATTAACTGTCTACTGTTTGCCTTTAAAACAAAATTTAAGAGACTTAAACTTCAGTTTCAGCTAAATTGACATTTCCACTAATATGACATAAAAAAATCCTGATCATTCTTTATATAAAATTACTTATAACACTAATATTTTAACCCAAAGTTGAATTAACTAAAAGACATTCTTTTGTCACGCCTTTCCTCCTGGCAAACTTTTAATTTCTAGGTCTAAACTCTAAAACATAGCTGCCACACACACACAAAGGACCTGGGACAGTGAAGAGAACGGACAATGCATTATTGCAGCAAGGCCTGGATCTTCACTGATCAGCTAAGAGGGCTGACACAGTAACAGTTGGAGGTAAGCAAAGTGTAAAAGTATCATTTCAATGAGTGTGTGTGTCTCTCTGCCATAGACAATCTGGGAGTGCAATAGAGCAGGGTGACGAATCACACCTGGTTGGCCTAAAAATAAGGCACACAGTTATTCCTTAGTTTACAGAGAAGTACAGCTGTGCCCACATAGTACAAACCTGAATAGTTTGAATACAAATGTATTTGCTTAATTCATGCCATATCCAGATTACTTATTTCATTTTACTTTTGTAATCTACAAGTAAAATGCCTTCAGTAGCCCTGGTTTAAGTAAAGAATGGAAGAATAGACACCTCCTATTAAAAACTTCCTTTCTTTTATTTTCAGATGTTGCATTCTTTTTACTTTTTAAAAAAATCTCCCTATACGCATTTTTTCTTCTGCTTTTTCTGAGTTCAGCTCTATATTTCTCTTATCTCTCTCGCTCCATCTTTACATGTTTGTCTATCTCTGCCTCTCCCATCTTTTCTTTTGGCCCAACATCATGAGTTTCTAATGCATCTAGATCTCTGTCTATTGCAGGATTTTAGGATTGTAGATATCCAGATTAGCTTTTACTTCTATCATCTTTCGTTCTGCTGCAGAACAACTGACATTAGCTCTCAAACCCAGCACTGGAGGAGAACTAAAGGTACTGCCAGAACGCCTGCTAAACCCCTCTCTCTTACTATGTATGCAGTGTGCTTTGAGCATGGTGTGCTACGTAGGCCCCAACTATTTAAGGTTTTTATTTTGAATAGTATATATATAGAAGAAAAATTAATTTCTCTACGATATAACTTTAAAATTCATAGATTTTGATGCTTGTACCTGAATTGATGATTCACTTTACCTATCAACACAAAGTTTGCATTTTCACCATTTTCCAAACCAGTAACGCTTGGCAAAAATTTTGCTGTCATTTTTTTTTATATATGTTGGATAATGTAAATTGATTTTTGGATAATTCAAAGTTAAATTTTGTTCCCAAGGGCAGGGTTGGTACCAAAAGAGAAGGGATGCCAAGGAGGGCTTTTAGAGGGCTATTTAAGGGCCTTTTTAAAGGGTTAGAGGCCTAAACCTGCAGATTACCTTTATGTGGCTATGGGCTAAAACCCCTAAGCTTCTGCAGTATTAAGTTATTAAACTTTATTAGAGACTAATTTTTCACTTCCTGGCAACTATGAGTAAAGTTATAGAACCCTAAATTTACATTAAAATAAAAAAAAACAAACAAACACCATAAATTAGAGGCATAGTTTCCTGTTAAAAAGGCAAGCAAAATGGCAGAAAATTAAATTGACTAAGTTTAAAGCTTTGGTCAAATAGATATCTAAACAGTGAACCAACTTTTATCAAAGATCTATTGACTCAAAACCAATTTTTTAGGGTAAAAGGTAAGAGAGAAAATATTTTACAATAATCTTAAATTAATCCTCTTTAAGGTGCATCATGGAATCAAAGCTGGTGCTCCTTCAAGACAAGATGTTTGTAGACTATTCAAATCAAATTTGTTAGTTTTTCAAAGACTTTTACCAAAAGATTTATTTTTTATTAGAGTAAGCCAAAAGATATGGATTGTCAGTTTTAAGGTGTTGTTTCCCAGCAAAGACCATTTGAGTCAAAGAAATGAGGTTTATGGGGAAGCAGTAAGGAGGGCTATTTGAGAGATTTTTCAGGAATTAACTGCTAAAGTGAGCTTTTAGAGGGCTTTTTGGGGGCCAGACCCTCAGGAGGGCGATTTGAGGGCATGGTGGCAACCCTGCAAGGGATTCAAAATATCCGAACTACACTGTATACTGTGTGGTGAGATAACATTGATAAATTTACAGAGCAAAAAAGATTCACCTTAATGATGTCCAAATTTAGCAAATTAAGCCATCTGGAGGTAGGTAGAAGTGACAGAGTCACTAACTCATCTGCAATCTGTTCTGGAGACTTGTACTCTTCCCCATTCTCTTCATCCTCGTCAATAGCTGCTGAGCTGTCATGGTTATCTGAAAGAATATTATTGAAGCTCAACTTATAATTGTGTGTGGTTGTACAAAAATTTTCTTCAGGTGAGAATGGAAGGAAGCAAAGTCAAAAGATACATTATCCAGCTTCTATATTTTGAACCTTGTGGGAACTTCAAACTATCCACACAATCAAGTTATAAACATGCACTATAAGTTAAAAAAAAAATATAAAATCTGTAATATGAATTTATTCAAATTAAGCAAATGGTCAATTATCCAGGTTTGAATTATTTGGACTTGACTTTGGAAGTAATCTATTTTTTTATTGTTAACTGAATTAACCACATACTTCCATTTGTTTAAAACGCCAAGTAAAATGCTGGGCTTTTTAATTTAAGCATATTAGAAAGCTTCAATAGTACTTTTGATGCATGAACATACCAGAATCTGATATCACAGTAGTGGGCAGCTCTGCAAGCCGGGGCTCATAATCAGCAGGAAGGGGTCTCAGGAACACATGAGAATAGAGAGTTCTATTACTCCACAAGTACACACCAACATCACCAACATGTGTGGTGGTTAGGAAATTTCCACAAGGTGACATGGATACAGAGGTTGCTGCTTCTTGAAGGGCAAAGGCATCAACAAGACTGCAAATAAAGGTGATTATCAAGAAGGCATTAACAAAAAAAAAAGCAACAACCAAAACCCACCCACTTTGGACCATGATAATGATAAATAACAATGAAATAAACCTCAATTTCTAAACAACCATAAACCTTTGAAGATATGAAGAGTTCAAACAGTTCATGACCTGAATCATCAAGAAATCATGGAAATAATATGCCTAAGTTCTAAAGAATTTGTATCATGTGATAGCAATGATGACAGGGTGATCATTGAGAGTCAGGTTTAGCTTAGTGACCTTTTTTATCTTTTCTGATGGCCACTTTTAACAGCTTTAGATACTTTAAACTATTTCCATAAAATCTTTTTGGTGTCCATAAAACTAGTGCTACTAGTGCTCAAAGCCGCTTCTGGTCAGAAATTCCCCAAAACTATAAAAATCAACATTGATTTTAGTCAACCAGATTTGACACTAAAAGGCATGTCCTTGATTAAAGATACTCTTAATCTTAATTAATGCCATAATTCAAAGATTCAAAATTTGACACTTTATACACAACAGGCAGTTGCTGTGACTGCTTGCCTCCAGTACAAAATTTGATAATTTACATCATGATATAGGCCATTAATACCTATGATAATCCAAGCTGCTTTTCTGTTTGTTCTTCTCATTTGAGAAATCAACTGATTAGCAATGGGAATAAAGAAAACAACCCTTTAGAGACGTTGCCCCCATATTTAACCTTTTCTATGCATAGCTGCAATGAATGACGAAGAACACCCATATTTTAAAGCAAACTATTCCATGACTGACCATCCTCTTAAACTTCAGTTAACCAGCAAAATCACAAAACTTGCATAAAACATGCCAGCAAGTCAAATGATCCAATGCTAGTTTTGCTTCATTTTGTTCTTCTTTAATTTAAAAAACTAAAAATAAGCAGCCATTGTTATCACCTTCCAGTTGGCAGATTCCAGGTTCTGATTGTACAATCCATACTAGCTGATATCAACCAACGGCCATCTGCTCTGAAGGTCTAAAATATGGAAAAAACGGGAAAAAAGTTAACGCAATCCTTTTCTTTTAATATTATCTTATTAGACTTTTAAAAAAATGGGATCATTTTATTTTCAATTTAAAAAAAAGCACAGTCCATTTTGTTTATACTAATAAAAATGTGAGAAAAAGAAACTGGTTTTGAGAAACAAGTTCCTAAACCAATGTGATCAGAGCATTTGAAATCTGAAGCCGCTGCTTTACTTATACAAAATCAGAAAAAAGTAGGAAAATATCGAGTTATCCTCTAATTGCACTCCCAATAAAGTAAGCATATGTAAAATCAAGCCCTATTCCCAATGCAGCACAACCCTGCCACAAAATAAGATTGAAGAAGAGTACAGTCCTGTCCAGATGTTTTGAACCCCACGTAAAAAAAAACAACTTTAAAAATTGTCCAAAATTTGACTAAAACAGTATACATTACATAGGAAGTATAAAACTTGCAATTTGAATATATTCAAATTGTCAAGGTTTGAATTGCCTGGACTCAACTGTGTCAAATAATACAATAATTTATATAACATAAAATTATGATATGTCTTTTATGGAGAACCTAAATCTCTTGAAAAATTTCACCTTTGTATGGCCTAGAGACTTGCCCCTAACTCTTATGTTCACATACCAAGTCTGAAATAGCAGCTGAGTGCCCAGCAAAGCGACGAACAACCCGCCTTGTATCAATATCAACAATACATATGCTGAAATCATCCAAAGCCACAGCCAACATTGAACTGAAAGAAAACAAAAGACCAAGCATAACATACCAATCACAGCAAAATTCTTGAGGTCAAATGTAGGCTGAAAATAGCAATGCTGGCAGTACTTATCAATAATGTGAAGATTCTTTACCAAAAAGAGTGTGACGGGCTGAAACTGAGGTATAGATGGGATAAGGCATAATAAAATAATTAGCGGTGTTAGAAGTATGTTTAAATAAATACTGCAGAAAAAAATATTTGCCTCTTATAGGATTTATATCCTCAATGACAAATGGCAGGTTCAATGTTTATTGCTTTAGATGCGAGTCTGACATTTGCTGACTGACCTGTCTCTATGCAGCATCGTTTGAGAAACAAACGCTTCCATCTTCAATTGACCAAGTAGCTGCTTGTTCTTAAATCTCCAAAATTTTAATACGCCATTTGCTCCAGCAGAAACAACTTTCTGGTTGAGGCCATCAATTGATATGCCGCGAACTGTACAGTCGTGAGCTGTTAAAAAATAAGGGGAGATGATTTCAATCAAGTTCAGTCAGTATTTAGTTAACTTTTTTTGTGTCCCACAAGGAAAACTATATCTGAAGACTCCAACTAACTCAATTTTTCACTTAAGTCAATGTTATTGGTAATGTCTCCTGGAGATTGACTGCAGATGCTATAATAAGGCTCCTATACAAATATTAATATAAATCTATTTGTATAAAAATTCTAAACAATTCTAGTAGGCTCAGAGCTCTTTGTACCAGCCTGGGCCTAACATTATTCTGAACAATGTTGCACTAGAATTTAAATGTAAATCATATTTCATAAAATTGAATATGCAAACTATGAAGAAACACTTTTTTTACATGTAAAAAAATTATGTAGAAAACTCATTTATTGTCACTGCGTTGAGTTTTATAATGTATGAACAAAACTAAAGCTTTCTGCCATTTACTAAAAGTTAATTGCTTTTACATTAACATGTAAAAAACGGAAGGGTCTTTAAGATAATAAAGTTTATATGAAAAGCTAACTAGTACAAAAACAGAGTGATTTAACTACAGCATTTATCCTCATTAAACCTTATGGACTAGATTATGGATGCTAACAGAGTCACTGACACAATTTCAACATCAAGGAGCCATTATCTTTGTGCCTGAAGTATTTTAATATCCAGTCATTTGAGACTTTACCTTTTGCTTCCCCAAGAGTGCCTCTGTGGAGCCCAGACTGCATATTGTACATATCAACATGTCCAGAACTGTAACCAATAAGCCCAAAGTTTCCACAGGAACTTATATCCACAGCCTGAAATGAAATAATGGAGATATGTCTATTCTTACATGCTTTCATTCGTTTGCGAGTAAGTTTTTGAATCACGGATATAAAAAACATAAGACCTGGCTATAACACATATAATTTCATTTTTACTCTTCATAGTGAATTATTTTGAAAGTACACGGCAAATGGGCTTCCCCCTTTTCAGAAAATTCTTAATTAAATGATTATCTGTGGGAACAAAGGGAGAAAAACTTAATAATGATGATGAAAAAGTTGATAATTTTAGTCTTTTACAATAGTCGATATTCAAAACCATGCTAAAACCTTGTTACAAAAAAGTCAATTTGAAATAATAATGAGAATTCAATTATCACAACAAAATAATAAAGTTGGGTTGAATTTCAATGCAGAATGTCACCTGCTTCCACTTACTAGACTTAGATCTTGCCCACAGTCTACACTACAAGAATGAAATTATTTTGTTCATTTCTGTGCCTTGAAAAAAGCTGCCCCTCCCCCCTCCCCCCTCCCATACTAAAATTCACCCACTCCTGTATTTTCCCCACAAGAACTAACAAAAATAAGACATGTGGCTAAGAAATGAGGAAGGTCACAAATTGTAAATTTATAAACAAGGCAATTCTCTCATTCCAACAAGACCTAAATCAAGGGATTTTAACGTAACCATTTAGAGCTTTGTGGATGCACCCATATGAAACCTAACACATAATGAAACAGACAAACAAATAAAGTAGAACGATCAAATATTTGAACCATAAATTTCAAACAAAGAGAAAACATTCCCAAAAATCTTACTGTTGCAGTGATTGAATGCTCAGCCACATCATTTTTGAATCTTTCATGAATGAACTTGTATTTTCCCATGGTACACCTTTGATAGTTCCAAGTAGTTGTAACAGTTGATGATCGATGGGTGGCTAAAATATTGTCCCAATCACTCTCCCTGCTTGGGTCTTTAAAAAAATCAAAGGAAAAAAAATCACAGTGCATATAAAAATAGGTAAAAGCAACAAGTGCTCAATTTTCGCAATATAAAAGTTTTATTCAAATCAAATAGAATTGTTATTAAAGATATTTTGCTCTCCCTACACCAATAGCAATTGTATTCTTAAAAACTACTTGGGTTGAAATCTTGTCAAAAAAACAAACTACACAAAGGCAAGTAAATGAAATAAAACATTTGGCATAAGGTCAATGTGACATTGTTTCAACCAATCACACATATCTATGACAGTAATATACAACCAACGCAAAAACAGATAAACCAAAACATAGTCTATACTGTTTGCTGAGAGCCAGAAATGATTGTTTCCATTTTCTCCAAAATTCTAATAGTAGCACCATTGAGATATGAGACTGCCATGTCTTGTTTCATCTTGTCTATTAATAATGTAGAAGCCCTCCCATTAGTTAATTCACAACAGAGGATTTGGATATGTTTGTGTTCAACAATTTTCAGTTTCCAAAAAAACTATAAATCCATCAACATAGCCATTTCTGGCTGTCAGCTTACATCCAGTTTCTAATCTCATTTGCTAAGCTTTCTGATGTTGTAGACATCTAAATTGTTTATAGGACAGGAATTTGGTATTTTTCATACTTCATTACATTTATGCTTTTTGTGGCAGAAGACTTGCATTCCTGGAAAATGTGTCCTAAAACTTAAAAATATTATTAAAAGGTTTTAAAGAAAAAACTATAAACTGTAGGACCAAAAAAAAATTTAAGAACTACAAACCTGCAGCAAGCTTTACTATTGGAGGCATTTTATGTTTGTCATGCTTCAGCCCTGCTCTTTTTGAAGCTTTTTTATGGTAGGATGCTCTGCCTAGGTTCTTGTTGTGTTTATCATGAGTAGTTGAGAAAGACCTCAAAGTGCTATCATGCCCTGCATTAAATAAATAAAAAATGCACAATCAATATAAAGGAAAACTAGGTCCAGTTTGATGAGTACTGCTGACACTGGTATTTGTGAATGGTTTAAATGTAATTTTTTAATTTATTTTTTGAATACTATTATCTCAAACAAGGGTGCCAGCAAAAAATTTCCCCAGCCCTGAAACTGCTATTCCTACATTTTCCCATCCCTGAAAAAAAACCACCATAAATTATGTCAACTCAATTCTTACCTTTAAAGTTTAATCATGCTGTAAAAGTTGCACCGATTTAGTTGCCTCTTGCATTACATGCTTGGGCTTAAGCAGTGAATACCATTCTAAACTCATGATGGGAAGAATACTCTTCAGACCCTCTTGAAAAATGAATAGATTGGGGTGAACTTCAAATTCTTTGATGAAGCTGGATGTCATAAATTTCTTCTATCCATTGTCACCTCTGACAGTTTTCCACAAACTTCAAGACTAGGCCTCCTTAACGAAACTGAAAATGGAGCTCCAATAAGCTTCATCAGATTCTCAGGACTGGGATTGGTGTACTCAGCTGAAATGTTGGGATTGAGGGGCGAGGCCTCAGCCTCTAGATGGGCACAAGAGAAGGACAGACGAAAAGTCAAAGACACAGAGGTTAGAGGTTTCAGTACTTGAATGAAAACGATGTTTGAGAGAGCGGGGAAGAGAATAGAAAGAGGGAGACACAGAGAGAGAGAGAGAGAGAGAGAGAGAGAGAGAGAGAGAGAGAGGGTCTAACTTTAGGTTCATGAAAAGGCCAACCCAGAGATGCGTACAGGAAAGAGACGGACAGAGAGTCAACGACAGAGGGGTATCAGGATCCTTAAAGAAAACAAACTTCGAGAGAGAGAAGAGGAAAGAAAAAGAGTAATAGAGGTCTAATTTTAGGTTCATAGAAAGGCCTATCCAGAAATGCGTACAGGAGAGGGCCAGAGAGGTATCAGGTACGTCAAAAAAAAAATCAAAGTTAGAGAGAGAGAGAGAGATACAAGTAGAAGAAAAAAGTTATGTAAAACTAGATCTAGAAGTAGAAGTCTCAGGACCCAGAGAATTGAAGAGGGGAGGGACAGGCAAAAAGTTCGGGATAGAGAGGAGCATCCAAGGAAAGGGAATTTTGCCATTTTCGGAGGAGAGAGAAAGAGGGGATTGAACAAGTGAGGATATAAATTTGAAAAGGACATCTGAGAATGATCACAGGCGATGAAAGAAGATAAAGGGCGCAGCAGAGTGGAAGGGAAAAAGCAGGTAAACAGCGTTTTGAGAATAAAACCATGTATGAAGTTTTGTTTCAGTTTCAGTTTCCTGATTTTTTTTCTTGGAAAACAGGCTCGCACGGTCCTCGCATTGGTATTTTTGATCTACTAAAGTATGCTACATGTAGATGTATTTGTCTGTGCGTGTGTGTGTTTCTTGAATGAACTTTGAAGAGCAAAAGGTGGCAAGCGTACAAACTAACTGTCATAACGTATGGTAGCAGATACAGACTATTATCTAGAAACGTGAACTTCAAGCTTAGCTGACTGGAAGCAAAATCAACAAGACCACCGAATGAATGAAACATAATTATACCCGGTACCAGAAACGACGCTTGCGGATTTTTACTGTGTGCGCGCCTGCGGCTAATGGTCCTACATCATAGCTCTGCGGATTTCCGTAGAAACGCTGCTTGTTTTTTTTTCCTGGCAACGCTTGCTTGTGTGAGTGTGAGCGACTAGGGTCAGACTATTATTGTTGAGCGGAAAAAAAATTGTTTACACCGTAAGCTTAGGCCTATGGCATATAATATTGTCACCTCGGCAACTTAGGCCTTGATTAGCCGATATTTTTTTTCTGATCTCGAGAACTCATCAGCACAACAAAAAAAAAATTATTCACGGACGGGAATTTCACGAAAATCTTGGTGGAAAGATCGGTAAAACCCGGAATTCCGGGACAGCCCGGAAAACTGGCACCCTTGATCTCAAATTCAAATGCAACAGTCTGTCATATATTTGTGAATAATATCTCAGTTGATATTGCTTTCTTGTAAAGATTATTCCTGAAACAAAACAAAAATATTTCTTGGAAAAAAAACAAAAGTAAACCTTGGTCTTCTTTATGTCTTAAGGCTTTAATTAATCCCAGTTTGAAATAGGCAAAAAACATCCAAAATACCAGTAAAATAAAAGAGCAAGTAAAATCAAAAAGCATATTTTTTTAAAAGGACAAGAGAGAGACAATAATATGGTTGCACAGTATTAATAAACTAATATTATAAAATATCACTTTTTATATAATTTTATTCTAACCTTGGGCCTACTCAAAAAACTCCCCTGATGCTTAGGCAATTTTAAAAATCTTATTCCCTCAAGCTTAGTTAAGACAAAGAGTATATTAATAGAGACACGTTTTGGAGAC
Source organism: Elysia marginata (assembly GCA_019649035.1). NCBI lineage: Eukaryota > Metazoa > Mollusca > Gastropoda > Plakobranchidae > Elysia > Elysia marginata. The sequence continues at coordinate 298,940 of BMAT01002771.1, read as the reverse complement.
TGGTTTGAATACCATAGATTCGATTTACATCTATATGATTTGAAAGTAGTAACTAATATTATCATACTGATATAATGTTTGCTTAATCTGTATTGTCTAATTCAAAGCAATCTCATGGATGGGGATTTGCCTTTTTCTTCATAGCTCTCTGTGTTGCATCTTTTTGTAGTACAGAGGTTTTCC
>BMAT01002771.1:211361-221779 GCA_019649035.1 Elysia marginata | reverse complement strand
ATCATTTCCTCACTCTACCCCTCGAGTGAGACATCTCTACTTAAATTCTCTCTGGTTTTAGTGGATTATCGCATTTTACATTATAGCCTAACCAAACGAGTTGAGTTTAAATTTGTTGTGTTATCTTGGTTGCCTTTAAAACTACGACAGCCATAAAAATTTCAACAGCAGCTGAGGTAGTAATATGTACAGTAATAGTAGTAGTTGAAGTAGTAGTATAGCAGCAGCAGTTGTACTAACAGTAGTAGCAATGTAAAGAGCGTTTTTATATAGCGCCTAATCCACTAATATGCCTAAGCGCTTGGCATGGGTTCCCGACAGGCCATTTCCAACCAAAATACCTTCTGAATTCACAGAGGAGCAGCAAATAAAGCGCATCACCCTAGCACACTGACAAGATCTTCCACTGCCTGTAGTTGGGTACCGGTATTACCTTTACGCACGAGTGAGGTGAAGAAAATGTCTGTAAGTAGCCTTTCTCAAGGACTAAACGTCAACCTGCCAAAAAACAGTACTTGAACTCCAGACCTCTCAGTCCAAAAGCCGAGCGTATACCGCTAGACCACGATCCCATTAGTAGTAGTAGTAGTAGTAGTAGTAGTAGTAGTAGTAGTAGTATATTTACAGAAGAAACTAACATCCGGACGTTTCGCATTAGGCTTCATCAGTAACAATGAAAGGTAAACAAGGTGGACGGAATTTTTCCGGATTCACAGACAATAAAAATATATAATGGGATTACCCGCTGCCTCTGTACATGAATCATTAAAATGGGCGTGATAAATTTAACCCGTGTAGAAGAAGTATTCAAACAAAAGGTCTAATGTATCGAAGAGAGACAGGAATAATATAATAGGACCGTATAGCCATTAATAGGTTCCTCTGAAAAAAAAATGTTAAATGATAATTTAAAAAAAATATGAAAATAAATGAATAAATAAATAAATGTTGAGATGAAAAGTCTACATAAATAAATACACACCTAGGGACTTCAGGCCATTTAACGGTATAGATTCTAACCTTGACACATTTATTGATATTATCAGCATAATTATGTCGCGACGAAGGTGTGTCTCTTCACCCGTAGTAATGGTCATCATATAGGCCTACATCTTTATTATTTTTTTTTATTTATGTATGTATTTTTCTAAACGTTTATTTCCTTTTTTATTCATTTTTTTTAAAATTATTGTTTTATTCATTTTTTAAAGATGAACTTATGGATAACTATACGTTCCTACTGGTAGCCTAATCAGAAAATCAGTATTTTGTTATAATTATTGTAGCCAAAATATCAGTGTGATACTTTATTAAAACTGAATGAATGGCAGATTTGTTGTTTGTTTCTTTTTACAGCCAGAATAAGAGTCATATTTTTCCCAACTGTAAACGTTGGGCTTCATAAACCACTCTCAATAATAAATGTTAGACGTGAATGACGAGGGCAACATTAATTTTTGTAGGCCCAAGTTCTTAGGTCTTTTACTCTTTGAAAAAAGAAAGTGCTGAGGATTAGTTCTAGATTAGGACATGTGATTACTTTTCAAAAACTCGTCTAGATGTAAAATGTGAATTTAGGTGCAGGTTCAATTCTTAGTCAATATCATTAATGGAGAAAAGGAGGAAAGAAATTAACGTTTTAAAAATGGTGATTGAAAAACATGAGGCGGATTCGTCATGATCTAAAAATAGCCCAAATTACTCGGGTTGAGTTGAGAGCGATAACCGTGAAACTGGTTAACCGCTTGCACGTCCTTACCCAAGACTTCTTGTAGTTGTACACGTAGGCCTACTGTCGGATTGTTCTGGAAAGTTTAGAATGCGAATAAAATGACGGGGAAAAGGCGCTCTGAAATCCAGTGCGCTGTAATCACAAATAAGCTAGACAAAAGTAAAGGTTTATAGTGTGTGATTGCAAATAACGAAGTGTTTTAAAACTGTTGAATTTTCTTAAATTGAATGAGCAGGTATAAAAGCATTGTATGATATGGTGAGGAATATTTTCTATTAAAGGTGAAATGCTTGTGAGTAGCCTAGATGTACACCAAGGACCTATGTGGTTATACTACCTCGTTCTAAACTTTAAGAAAGTATATTTCGGATATTTACCACTTATTTCTACCCATTCTAAAGATTTTGCGTGAAGATGATTTTCAAAAGAGGAAAAACTTAAGTACCTGTACATTTGATATTGATTATCTTATTATTGTTTTCAAAAGAAAAAAAACAACTAGTGAACTGACAGCTAGGATTTAGTGCAGATGATAATTGAATACAGAACGGACTTGGTTTAACTGTCTACTCTGAGCATCCGATTCCGAGCAAATGCAGACATACCGTCTGGTTGCAAGGTTTTATGGAAGCAGCGAATAATAATAATAATAATAATAATAATAATAATATTAATAATAATAATTTTGTGCAGAGTTTAGAAAAACTGTCAAATCCCTTTTGAACTTTTTCGTAAATTACACGTTTGTTTTGTTGTTGCTGTTATTTTGTTTATTCTTAGACTTTAAGTTTTTTTTTTCGATTTTTTTTCAAGTGTGCAATACGATACACGTACACCTTTTTGTCGATAAGTACATTATATAAATCTATATATAGAGATATATTTAAAATTGTCGCAATTTCCTTTGCCTAAAACGTTACGCAAGTTCAGGGTTTCATGACCTATCTTTGTGTTTCTATTACATGTATGTAGGCTAAAAAAGTTTGTTCTGGTAGCCTAAGCTTTTGCGTGCAAAACAACATACAAATACGAAAAATCCAAAAGATAACTTTTGAGTACCGGATAGTTATTTTGATTTTTACCAAAATTTTAATTGGTCAGAATCGGTAAAGCACCCCGTTCAGCCTCATTAACTGTGGCCTGCGAATCACGAGCGTTAAACTCATAATTTGTGCAATGTTGATCTTATAAAAACATATACGGTGTAGTTTATCTTGGTACACGTATAGGCTTACTGTTTTACAGATCCTCTGAGTCAGGGGTTTTGTCTATTAATATAAATGTAATACGCCTAAGACTAACCCTAAAGAAGTTACAGCTCTCTAAAGAAGAAAAACAGATTTTGGGGTGGCACCCGCCAAAATCATAGTAACATTCTAACATAGTAAAGATTACAAAATACAAAACTATGACTAAGATTAGAAGGACACATTAGAACGAAACAGACGCTTAAATATCAATATGTGACCCGAAAATTCTTTTTTTTTAAGGGCTTGGAAAAAATTTCGAATGAAAAAATAGTGACTTTTTTGTAAGCATAGGCCTATTTTAGGGGAATAATAAAACGCAGGTCTTTTTGTTTCTTTAACAGACGATGTGTGCAGTTCCACCGGGGAAGAGGAAAGACCGGAAACCAAAACCCAACCCTCACGAATGCCTATATCACGCAGACCCAACCTCTTTCCTGTCAGCAATGAAGGAAGTTGGAAGGACTCTGCAGATTCCTGCACCCCTTTGCAAGCGTGGCGCGATGGCAGTTTGCTCGTGTCGTACATCACGTACATCCTCTCAACGTATGAACGTAGCGGAGCTGCGGGTGTTCTTGGCCAGTTGTGAAATCTCAGATGCGATGTTGCTTTCACATCTGACGGGAGGACCAATACAAACAAAAGCAGATGAAACCAATTTGATGGCTATTCAGTTGGTGAAAAACGCACTTCATGAGGCCAGCATCTGCGAGAGGGAGAGCACCTTGAGGTTTACCGCTTTGCTAAAAATGACCATGAAGCAAGATCTTAGCCTTCTCGAAAAAGAGGCGGAAATCGGAGGGAGCAAACCTGTTGAAAGAAAACCGTGTAAAAGAAAAGGAGCACCTTTATATGTAATGATTCACAAGATAAAGAAACGAAGTGGCGGAAAAGCTAATGTATTAACGCTGCCCATGTTCGGGGGAAATTTTAAACGTTTGCAGCTGGAGGCTAGAGTTGGAGAGAGATTCAAAAGCATTTCGCTCAAGTATAAACCATGTTACATCGAAGTTGATTATCAGGCAACGGGTGCCGCCATGGCGCAAAAGCAACAGAAAACTGTAGTAAATATTTGGTGTAAAAAGGAAAACTATGAAATGATTCGAAGACAATTGGTAACCGAAGCCCAGATTCTTCAAGAGAGGATCACTTATGCTCATGAACAGCAACTGATACGGTTTAAAATGAATAAGAGGGACAGATACCTTCGCGACGCAAACCGTAGAACAAGGGTTTCAAGCTCTTCTTTAGCTCGTTTGGCAGACCCAGAGCTCATCAAGGAAGCTAAGAAGGAGGATTTCTCGAGGAAGCGTCGAGCCGATAGGCAGAGAAAGGCAGTACTAATGCATAGGAAGACAGATTCAAAAAGGAAGAAAGACGGCTGTCTTAAATGTATTCACTGTTACAATTCTTTTACTGAAGTGCACGCAGAGCATAACGAGCTTACTGGAAAACCCCCGAGAAGTAAATCCATCAAGATCCCACCAGAATGCAGATACCACCCCGGGTTTCCCATTAAGAAACTAGGGAAGTGGTCTTGTTGCATGCAAGACACCCACAACTCCTCAGAACCGAGCGATATTTCAACCTCTCACAGGGTCACCGGCTGCTCAATCGGCCACTCTCATGTTTGGAGATCAAGAGCTGGCAGAAAGAAAAACAAGGACAAAGCATTTAACCAAATTATTGAGTACACTCACAAGAAGGGTTCGTTCCTGTAAACACCAGAATAATAAACAGGTTCCCCGGCTGCTCCATCATTCAGCCGGTCACATGTTTGGAGATCTAGAGCTGGCGGAAAGAAAGACAAGGACAAAACATTTAACCCAAATATTGAGTCCGCTTAAAAGAAGGTTCGTTTTCTACAGACACCAGAATGATAAAATAAAAGTAAGAATTGGTTTATCTAACAAAACATCATTATTGAGCAGTAATAAATTCAATTTGTATGAAGAGATGACTTGTAATGGTATAAAAGTACAAGGTTTAGGCCGTATGGTCATTATTTAAGCCAATATTCTATCGAACGAGAAGGTCACTCAAAAGATATTTTGTGATACATGTATGTATTATCATCGATATTTTGTTGTAGACCATTCAGTGACAGGGACTACCTAAAGATGTTTCTGTATTATCACTAATATTTTCTCTTTGAGACAAAAAAAAAGACGAGCTTATAAGACTGAAAAAGAAACGAGCGAATGAGAAAGACAGTCTAAAATTGTTTTATTATGTATTATTATTGATATTTTACTATGTGAAAAAAGAGACGAGCGAATGAGAAAAACATATTTGATAAATTTTCTTGCAATATTAGTTTTTTTGTGTTATTTTTTAAGAAGAAACGAACGAATGAGGACACCCAGGAGATGTTATGTGCAGATATCCGGATCATTATTGACATTTTGCTATTGAAATTATAAAAGCGAGCGGATGAGAAGGCCTCCAGAAGATTTTAAATATTCTAGTGGGCGAAGAACGAAGATATTCATTTTTGTTAATACTATATTTGTTATTATTTTGTATGAGTTTCACTTGACACTTGCACCCCGACTTGCTGTCTGTGCCAAATCGACCTTCGAGAGGCAGCCCTCTCATAACATGCGCCAGTTCTCTTTTCTGAAAAGGCCATCATTCATTGTGTATTAACTATCAACAGCTTCAATATCACCTCTTCAGCGCTCGGTAAGTTACTGACCTTCTCCGTGTTGATTCATTGTTGTAGTTTAAAAGACGTACAGTTCTGAAAGGCACTTTTATTATGCTATTGATTGTTGACTTTGTGAAGTCCTGAATATATGTTAATAAAATTAAAGAAAGGAGTTGTCCATAATCAGTCATTACTTCATTATTGTCATCTTACATTACTGTCCTTGTATGTACATGTATTAGATTTTGTGCCGCAAAGCGCATTGTCACCTTTCCATGCGAGTTACATGGTGAGCTTTCGAACTAAAAAAAATTTATTTTCCACGATGAGAGGAATAAAGCTATCCTAATGATGGGGTAAATGAAGCTATTCTTATTCTTGTTCTTATTCTTAAAAAGGTGATGTTGAGTATTATATGTAGTTGTTGATAAATGGCTCAGTCTGCATTTTGCACTGAACCATGCGGCGCTGTGCTTTGAATGGGAGATTGAAATATTCTACCCTCGATGTTGTCTGCCTACAGGGGAATAGCCCACACGGTAGACTTACAGCGTGGAGTACATAATTATAGTTAAGGGTATTCCATTAATTAAAAAATTCTTTAAGAGTAGTTCCCCTTGGACAATGGTGAGTTCTAAGGCTTGGATTCAGAACTAGAGTTATTCGAATAAAATAAAATGCATCGCCCACAGAAGAGTTCGCCGGTGAGCCCACCTTGTGAATTTTACACACAAAAGAGGTTAGTCCTGAAACAGCCCCATCGTGCTCTTACTTCAAGCAGAATTAGGAGAGATTCCCGTGGTTAAATCGAAGAATTTTGACTCTGCTCGTCTTTAGAGGTAAATTTATAATTGACACCATGTGAGTTATGAGCACTTTGACGCAGAAGGGAACAACTGCCTCTTGGGTAAGATGCTACGAAAAGCATCAGAGAAATATAAAGGTCGTTTCACATGACGCATATCCCTTACGAAAGACCCTGAGCAGTCTCAGGACCGGAGACTTGAAAAAGTCACAGAATGCGTTGTATACAAAGCCACAGTGACACAACCAGCAGCAGACAAAAAAGACACCTACATAAGACTCACCACTAACAGCTTTAAAACGATATATAACTTACTTAACCTACATAAATCATCTTTTAAATTAAAACATTAAAGTATTCAACCAAACTCAGCAAGCTTATTTGGAAACTTAAAAGTAACATCAATCACGAAATAGAATGTTAAATCATGAAACAAAAAACCTCAAACCTTTCACTCATGACAAGCAATTTTGCGAACTATACTTCCATGAATATTTTGAAATTTTAAGCAAACGATCAACCCCCAGCCACTGCAAGGAAATCTTCACCCTTTGCGTACATAAAAAAGCCACCTCCTCAGCAACTTCCTCAAGACTGGGCCTTCCCAAGATTTCTACTGAAGAGTGCAGCTGAGCACGAAACACAAGTGCATAGACAACCAGATCAAGAAGCAAAATAATTCCATATCCCTCTATCTATCTATCTATCTATCTATCTATCTATCTGTCTATCCATCCATGTATCTACCTATCTATCTGTCTATCTAGGTTTTTTATGTCAAAAATTCAGTGCTCAACTTGTATCAACGAAATTCAAAGAAAGTCAGTACAACCAAACAAACCATCTTGCCCCTTCAAAGAAAATGTCTAGAAAAAAGCCTAGTACACCAAGCAACCGTTTTAGAAACAAACACCAACAAAATAGACACAGGTCTACATAGACATAACAGAGAACACATTCAAAACGCGGTTCAACCAGCATCATGTCAAGCTTTAGGCTACCCTACAGAAGGTCGGACACGGCTCTCAGCTAACATGTATGGAAACTAAAAGAAAAAAAAAACAACTAAAATTTCATGGGAAAATATAGAAAAGTCAGAGGCGTACTCCACAAAAACAACAAAAAATGTAACTTGTGCCTTTCGGAAAAACATTTCATTTTAGCAAAAGAGCCAACTTTTAACAAAATAAAAAAAAAAGGAAATTGTATCAACATGTATGCACAGTAAAAAGTATTTACTGACAAATGCAAAAGAATCGAAGCAAATAACGACGACCTAGACGAGCATGACGAGGGGAACGGAATAGGAACAGTTGCCTGACGACGCGCCTTCAAACCGGACGGCGAGAAACACGGTGTCGCCTAAAAATAAGACAGGACTGGGCTTCAATGTATCTATCTATCTATCTAGATTCTGGGTTTTTATGTTATAAAATATAGTGCCCGACTTGTATAAGGAGCTTTTATATACTATCTATCTATCCATCTACCTGTCACTATCTTACTGTTATTCAGTACTGAGGGGACGCAATCATTCTTACTTACAGATAGGATTTTTTTTATCTGCCAGTTGCTACGACTGCAATAATTCTTCAATTCATGTCGAGGCCCGCAGTTAAAACTGATGCACGAACACAATGCGTGAAACAGTCCGCACGGGTGGGGTTTACTAGCATGAGGCTTAAAAGCACTCATATCATTGAATCCTGCTTAGTCAAAAGAAAGGACAGGCTTTGTGGCCTAGTGGTAAGACACTCGCTCAGAGATCGGGAGGTGCGTGGTTCGATCCCCGGCCAAGTCAAACCAAGGACTTTAAAATTGGTCTTAGCAGCTGATCCGCCTAGTTTCTGGAATTATGGATTTAGTGCTAAGTCTGGTCGGCCCGGTGTCAGGATAATGTGACTGGGTGTGGTGTATGCAAGCGCCCCTTACATCACAGTGTGGCAGCACGCTTTCAATTGTCCCAAGCGCCGTCTCTGATATAACCTTGTAGTTGAAAAGAGACGTTAAAAATCAAACAACCAAACCAAATCAAAGGAAAGGGATATATAATGCTATCTTGATGTTACTACATTGTATAACCTACAGTGCAATACCCTGGTACTTAAGATTTATCTTTTTTCCCATTTAATACAAGAGTTTCCTTGAACTACTCTGTGTAACTATGATTATAAAGAAGCTCTAGCGCTTCAGAATAAAGAAAGAAAGAAAGAAGAAAAATAATCCAGGAAGGGATAAAAAACCACAGGCGTGCATGATTTAACAGCCGTGCTGCAAGAGCGCTCAGCCAGCCGCTCGCCTCTCACTCCTCTCAGCACTGTGATTCGTCATGAGTCTAAAATAGCTTTAAGCCGCATAATTGGCTGGTAGAATGATGCATGCAAGACAGTAAAGAATGGCCGCCACGGGTTAACCAGTTTTGTAAAGGCAATCATGTCTCCTAATATTAGGCCATAGTATAATAGTATTTATCAGCTGATGTTGAAACGTAGCTGTTTATGTGGATAAATAAATGAATTTCGGCAGTTTATACATTCGTCGCTTGGTTCTGCTCGGAGAGAAATACTCGTTTTAAGAAACCAGTCATTCTCCTACCAATCTTAATTCAACGTAACTTATACCCATAGGCCTGTCTCTACTTTTACTTTTTATTCCTTGTGCGAAAAATGGATACAACAAAGACTTGCCAGGTTGGTATGGTGACAAACGTCACAAATTAACAAGCTTACATAACAGAATCAACGATAATTATAGGTTTAACTACCCTAATCAACCAGGATAATAACTAAGGCTACCTTGTGCACAAAATCTTACAATCTTATAAAATTAACTATGTTTTAGAAATAGTTTTCTATAGCATATAGATATAAAATAAAAAATTAATCAATGATAAATTTGTTACCACTGTCTGTACTACTCGTGTCTCCTTGGTCCAATTTTTAAAACATGAATATCGAAACAGGTAGTAAATTAAGAAGCATTTATTAATATTGACTGCAAGCTTAGTATTGAAACTCTAAGATAAAAAGGTGTCTTGGGAAAAATAGGGACATGTGCACTTCTAGTTTAAGTTGTGATAGTGCCTGCATCGCAGTTACTCGACTATTATTAGCGAAATAACTGGGGGCAAGGGACTTTATTTTATTAATGTTATTAATTCTAAAATAGTTGTATACATGTAATAATTTACAACATGTTATTTTGAAATCTAAGCCAGAGCTCAAGACACGTAAGGCATGAGTATTTGAGTGCTGCTTTCAAATATACTTTGAGAAGGTGTATGGGGCATAACGCTATAATTTGTTTTTAATTTAAGAACTAGTAACACTAACAGTCTTCTACGATTGACAGGGAAATCTTTACACCATATTACGCCAGGTGCAGAGCACCACCCACCCCCCTCACACACACACACACACACACTCTACATGCAATTTCTATCATTTTATAAATTGAACTATGCATATTTACTTGAGTAAGCATTGTAGGCTACCAAGGACTGGACTGACAACTTGATAGGTCTATTTCTTTATCTGTTTGCTGCGATAATAAAAGAGTCGGTAATCGATATCAATTAAAGACGCGACGAAACACCAGTCAAAACTAATGTGCTAGTAACTTCTTGGCGTCTTTTCATATATTCACGACAATAATAATATTAATCATCATGTTGATGTTCTATACCGGTACTGCAACTATAATTTTCAGTTTGCTCAAGGCGGTTTACAGGTGTGATTACATGTCAAACAAAAATACCAACATTAAAATACACATTAGAACATAGGGCAACTCACCTCACAATAAACTATGACGGCACTAACGACTTATTACCGGTACAATGATAGTTTACAGGTTTGCGATGGATAGTTAAGAATATACATAAATGATACGCACACACTTGTGTACTTGTTGAAAGAGATGGTGTTTTAACTTTTAAAAAATATTTCTGTTGATTCCGCGTTGCTGGTGGTTTGAAGATTTGAG
>BMAT01002771.1:155305-181298 GCA_019649035.1 Elysia marginata | reverse complement strand
TTGTGACAAAAAAACCACATTTTTTATGATTTAGTAAAAGAGTGTTACCACTCCCTAATAAAAATATCAAAAGAATCATTTCCTTGCCTTAAAGTGATTTTAAGAAGCTCTATTGTTTCAACAATGTGCAAATCTTAAAATGTACTTATTCTGCAAAAAGACTTATTTTGTGATAGTTGTGTGAATTATTACAGGCTTTCTTCGTCACATGAGGAGTAGTTTTAAAAGGCTTAACAATGAACTTAATTATGAAAGGATGAGCTTGTCTTTTGGTCAAGATCTAAAAATTTGTATAGCCAAATAAAGTTCAGGCCCAGTCTTGCTGCAGGTCATTGATTATGCTGTGATTAACATTGAATGAACCCAAAGCTGAAAATAAAAAGATGCAAAGATCAAATAACCTTTAAATCTTGTTTTCAGGCATTCAAAAGTGATCTTGGAATTTTGGATGAAGAAATTGATGATGCAGAAGGGGAGCTGGATCAGATTATGGAGGTAGGACCTTTATAAAACATATATCTAAAGATTTCATGTCAAAGCAAAATGACCGATAATTATCAGGGATAGATAATTTTTTTCTTCTTTAAAACACTTTTTTTGTGCTTTTTCTGGTCCACATGTTACAAAGGGGAGCATATTACAACAAAAAACAACTCAAGCATAGATCAAACAGAAAATTGAATAAGTGTCAAGCGTTTTTTTTAAACTATTATGATACAACTTATAAAGTTTTGTTATACAATACTAATTGTTGATAAAACAGGAGCCAGTAACAGTAAAAATATATAGATAGATGATGTTTGCATGATTTTTAAATGCTTTGTCATTGCCATCAAGTAAAATAAGTTAATAAAATTGTTTATCACAGAAACTCGAATTATTTTAAATGAACAAACCTCTGAACAAACAATTTCAGATTATTTCTCAAAGACACTTTTCTTTTTTCAAAGCACTGTAACTTATTTTTCTGCGACTGTGTCAGTGGAACTTTGCACTTAATAAGCTAAGCCTTTTTCAGTCTTTGTTATTAGGTGTTTTTGAACCAAATATGATGAACACCACTAATAAAAAGGTTTTTAATGAAATCTGTGTTAAACCTAATTGATCTCCTGCTTTATAGCTCTTGTCAAAACATTGATGGTGGCTGGAGATATATCAAAATAAAAAATCATTCCCTTGTCTATTAAGCCAAATGTGGACGAGAAATGAAACCTAAATTTCTCCAGAATTTAGAATGGATACGTTATACAGTCGGACCAACAAAATGTGGAAAAACTCAGGGAACAGAATTTTTTGTCTAAAAAGTCATCACTAAATCGGGAAATATAACCTGTTAAAATGGGAAAAAGTTACAGGTATCATTATGAAAATGAAGTGTTGGTGGCAGATTCTTTGCTCTTTTTAAACATGAAAGGCGCATCACTAAGTCTTACGTGTTATGAATGAAATGACACACAGGTGGTCTATAAACAGCTAACCTGGGCTTAGGCAACGTTGAATGGTGTTTATTTAATATTGGGTGGAAGCAAAACCTACCTGTCCTGTTGTGGACTTCACGGGCCAGTTCATTCAGGTGGACATTGATAGTGCTAATATTTGTTCAACAGGTAATCTAGCAGATATGAGATAGGCGCCACACATATTGTAAAAATTATGGTCATTTCAATAGAAAAGCATATGACTTTTGTTTGTCTCATAAGATTTTTGTACAGTGTAGGCTCATAATTACATAGCTAGGATAGCCAATGTGTATAACCATAAAAGAGTTTCTTAAATCGAGAAGTTTCATTCATTGATCAATTCCTGATGTAAAAGATAGCCAGCGAAAAAAGAGTCGATTTGTCTATACTTGATACACTAAAAGTGCTGGAAGCACTTAAGATTCCAGGAGCAGCAATAATAAAAGTTGCTGAACCATTAAACACACATGCATCTAAGTCTCAAGTTGGGAGAGTGAAATCTCACCTCCTGCTGTTCTTCTCTCCTCCTCTTCTCACCCTCTCTCTCTTCCTCTGTGTGTTCTGTCATATCTGTGCCTGAACTCAATAGTTTTCTCTTTTCATGAGAACCAGGAAATTGGGAAAACCTGGTTAACTGGAAAAAGATGCCTTCTCCGCCAATGTCCCTGTTAAGCTGGTCTGACTGTACTTTGCTCTAAACCCATGCTATATTATGAAAATATTGATCTATTTTCTTAGGCAGCAATTTGTTTGACTTATTTGGTTCTCCTTTTTCAAATGGAAATCAACATTTTTTTGCCTGAAGAATAATGGTACCTGTGGGAAGTTATATAAATTGACTGACTTTATATCATTTAGTATTTTAAAGATGCCCCTGTCATATATTGTCTTATGATTATTAACCTTTTTAAGAATAATTTGTGTTAGTTTTTTAGTATAAGAGGAATCCAAATGTAAAATTCTTTCAATGTACAGTTTTAATATAGATTCTTGATTAATAAATTTATTTATTTGGGGAAACAGATAAGCATTTTTATATTCTGCGAGTTTTTCTATTTGAAGGTTAAGGAAGTCATTTGTTTAGGAAATACAATCTTCCTTGTCTTAATATCACAAAATGTCTTTTTTTTAGTCCACATGGGTTTGGTTTGTACAAAATATCCTCAATCTATCTAAAAAGCAATATATTATTCTTGAACAAATGTCCTACTGCCTGTCTCTTATCTTTCATGCATCTTTTTTCTCTTTTTTAGTCTGTGGAGAAAAGTCCGGAAGTAAATGAGATACTACACCGATTTCCTCACAGATCCAACCGCTGGGTAAGAGAATATGGGACTTTTTAATGAAGTCTTGGGAAAGCATTTTCCAATAAACATGAAAAGGTTTGAGGAAGCAGTTAGGACCAAAATATCTCCTGTAAAACTTCCCCTACAGCCTGACAATTCTGAAAATTTTTTAAATGTTTTTTTCTATGTATTTAGACATTTTATAGAACCTGTGCCATTGTACATATGCACCTACTAGAATTTGAAGTTAACCATTTTATTGGATGAGGTATAATACTGCTGTTAAACCAATTTTAGTCAATACAGTTAGCAAGTTACCTACACTAGAATAGTTTAAACAACTCAAACTATTTGAATTTTATTTCAAGTTGATATGTCATCGATTAGACAAGTATACTGATGTATTTTTCATAAATTCAATTTATCCACGTCATTGTCTTGCTGAATTTTGAGCACTGGTTAATCTATAATCATGCCTTGCAGTATATGTTGAATTGCGGTGTTATCCACAATGAATTGATGGTATAATATTATTTTCTCTTGGTTTCAGTCAAGTTACTGGGCCTCCCCTGATTCAAACTCAGACAGTCATTTAGCTGATAAGCCATATAAGACTGTAAATTTGGGCAGGGAAATCGTTAGACAAGGTGGAAAATTGGCCGCAGCCAGTGACGTGGAACTGCGACAACTGAGACGTCGGAAATCTGATCAGTCACTTCCCTCTATCAACCTCACTGGTGCTGAAACAGCTGAAACTAGTATGGACGAAGAGGACAGCTCTTATTTCACCATTCATCGCTACATACCCCCAGCTCAGCTGCGGAGTGGCGTGATGTCACCGCGGCGTATATCATCTGGGGCTTTCTTTCCGAAGATAGCCATACCAAAAGTGAGCCGTTTCCAGATTGCAAAGGTACCTGAGGTTGAGAGGGAGAGATCAAAAGTGCCAGGATCATCAGCAGTATTGCCTACTATCTCTGAACAGGAGACAGTGCCCCTGATCAGAACTCCATCAAATTTACCAGTCTAAATTCTTTTTCATTTTTTTTTACATGGCAGTAAACTACTTTTAACAAAGTTTTTCATAATTTCTCTTAAATTGCGCATAGAATGTCATCCTCTTAATCAATTTTTTGTCTTGCTTCAAAGGGATATTCCTCATTATAGTGCGTCTGAAATGTTTGTTCAATGTTATATTCAAATAAATCTTTTCATAGTGAATGAATGTTGCATTTCAATGAATTGTTCTTAAGGCAAATAAATATTATAATATAAATACTTTAAAACCCAACTATATTGTCATGACTCATAGAGGCGTCAAAGTTTATAGAGAGATTTGTGAAACAAATCTGAAAATACTGAGTGTCTGTAAATTGATAATTTTTTCCTGATATCTATTAAATTAGTAAGAATTTTTTGAATCTGGGAAGTACATCAACCTTCTGCATCATTGAACTTCTTGAAGTTGAACATAAATTTTGAAGTGCCTCATTGTACGGAAATACTTTTTAAGGATATGCAAAAATGGCAATCCTCTAACACAACCGGTCAAAGTTGGATGTAATAGCTGTACTTCAAATTTTATATATGCAAAAAGGGTTCAAAATTTGTACCATTCACAGCATCCTCAACAGTCTTACCAGCTATCTCCTAACAGAAGACAGTGGCCCTGGTCATAAATTATCTCTGTCTATCGTTAAAGTGTCATAAGCTAAATCCAAGTGAATGGTAAGTAAATGTTTCAAGACAGGTCAAACAAGCAGACGAGATGAACCTCACACTTGACACAAGCATCAAAGCCACCCACCCTCTCATACCCTAGAAAAAAACCCTCGATGAAAAAAATCTGATTACAGTGTTTTGGGGATGCAAAAGGTATTCTGTTTTTTTATGTTTAGCCTCATTCGACCACCTATTTTGAGAATTTATTGACCAGAGAATCCACTTGTTGAAAAAGACTTGATCTTCTGACAAGAGGTGTCATGTTCTGCGACATGACAATCCTTCTCCTTACACAGTATAGACTGGCCAGAGAAGTACAAGTGGGAGACGTTGCCACATGCGTCACACAGCCTTGATCTGGCACCTTCTGATTTCCATATATTTTGACCCCTCAAGAGCCATCTTGCCCGTAATTGCTTTGATGACGACAAAGAACTTGTAGACGCAATCAATTCTGTAAGACAGGTAATTTTTGTCCTTCAGGGCGTGTAATTTTTTCCTTTAGAGCAGGCAATTTTTTCCTTATATACCACAGGAAAAAATGCATTTGTAGTGACATATATTAAATTGAAGAATAGCTAAAAAATACAGTTGAGTGTGAGTAAGTTTCATTATGGCTTTTCAAATGATAGGCACGCAATGGCAAAAAAAAAAAAAAAGGGAAAAATTTCAGAAACGATTTGTGTGGACAGTTAGTGTTGACTATATAGAGATATTTGAAAAAAAAAAACGTTGACCCAAACACTTTAGACTGCACTATAATGAAACCTGGTATCGTTTTGTTATGCTTTCATGCAGATTTCATATATTGTGATATTTTTTTTTTAAAGGGAAAGAATATTAGGTGCTGTTTTTAATGTCTTTAACTTCTGTAACAGAGATATCTGTAAATTATTTTCCACTGCACTGGAATGGGTCTTTCCAATGTGGACATGCTAACCTATTTTATTGGCCAATACTTGCCAAAGGTTTAAAAAATTAACTTTTTACTTTGTAGAACTTGTAATAGAAACCTCTAATTCCTTGAACAGTTTTGCAATTGTGGTAAACCTGTTTAATTTCTCTTTTTTTTGACTGGAGGAATGAAATATAAAATTTTTCTCCTTTTACTTCAGCTTTTGTGTATTGCAAACTTTTATTGACAATTTTATTGAAGCAAACTTATTTTGTCAGTAATTTACATGAGTAATTTTTGAAAACTTTTATTGTTGCAGCATCCAACTGTTGTGTGGTAGTTATATAAATTGAAGTGTGTGGTATTATAAGCAGCTGTTTTATTATTGAAAAAAAAGCTTAATGAAACAAATCATTCTTTTTTTCCACTTGCTGTGATCAGTT
Source organism: Elysia marginata (assembly GCA_019649035.1). NCBI lineage: Eukaryota > Metazoa > Mollusca > Gastropoda > Plakobranchidae > Elysia > Elysia marginata. The sequence continues at coordinate 175,492 of BMAT01002771.1, read as the reverse complement.
TAAAAACTAATGCAACTGAATTCTCCAACTTCATGGAACCACTTACAAATCACACATTGAATCTGTCTGAATTTGATCATGTTTGAAGAACAGTTTTGTAATTTTTTTAAATGAGAGTTGGGTGGTTGGTTCAAAAGTATTAAATCAATGACTCCTAGATGTTTATCAATGACAAAATATAAATACAGTGGAATCCTGATAAAGTCAACACCTCAGGACGGAGTGATTGTGTTGGCTTTAAGCAAAAGTTGACTTTAACCATTATAAAGATATAAAGAAATACAAAATAGGACTGTGAAACAGGTTTGTCTTTAGGCAAGAGTTTCCCTTAAAGGTGTTGACTTTAAGTGTATTCCACTGTATTCAATTTTAAGGGCAGCTCAAATTCATTACCTCAAAATAAGAAGGGCCAGTCTAAAATTTATAGATTTGAAGATTAAATTATGTACATCTACTTTTATTTATGATATTACATGAGAACTGTTAAACCTGAAAGCTGCACGATAATTTCCGAGGTTTAGGTACGGTGCCAAAATCAGTTAGGTTATTTTCATTCTTTTTTTCTCAACGCGCTTCCTAACTCTTCTTGTGCCTTTTAATGTCATCAAAATGTTATAGATTTACCAAGACACACATAATGAATTTGATTTTTAAAACTCACACATGAACTGTTGATAGGAGCACTGGCTCAATCAGTAGGGTAGTTGACCTCTACTTAAAGTGCTTGGGTTTGATCCTCAGGTCATCTTCCTTGTGCCTACGTAACACTAGATCTAATTGGGGTAGCAAGGTCTTTTAAGACTTGGTAAAGGTAAAGATAGTGAGAAAAGCAAAGACAAACTACCTCACTATGCTGTGTGCTATGAATAATGGGTACCCTAATCATTACTGCCTGATACTCACATTGAGTATGAGACTAACTCTTAATATACACCAACTGTATTATTTCCTTTGCAGCATGCTTCTAACTGAATATTATTAGTTAAGAACTAGATTCATAGTTTTTAGCGATACTTTGTGTACCTGTCCTCTGAACTGCAAATCCATCAAAATATTAAACACTATTGTTCTTAAATTTTAATAGTAAGATCATCAGTTTTTGTGCAAGCACAACATAAAGCTTCTCTATTTCATTAAAATGTGAATAATGTGTGTGTGTGTTTTGTTGAAAACATTTGAAAAGGAATCTATACAAGAGCTTAGCCTACCATGTTGTCATTTGAGTTATTTCTTTGTTGTTTTTTTTTCTTTAATTTTAAGATCTTTAACAATTTTGAGCACTTTTATGAGGGTATAACCATGAAGACCATTTTTGAATTTTCTAGGAATTTGTAAATTTCTTAATTTTTAATGTGTTCTGTCTTATTTTTCTTTTTCTGTTCACAAACATGATTTGGTAAAATAGCACAATTGTACTTTGTAGCTCTTTATCGAATTTTGCAAAATATTACAGTAGTATCCGGTTAAAAACACGCCAGATAAATGCACGCTACAGTTTAAATAACGTCAAATCACTATGACAGACTTTTATCTATTTATTCAGTATACCCTAAACACTTGCAACATCCTCTAAACACTTGCTATAGTATGAAATCAGTGAAAATTACCTTTTGAGTGGATTGGGCAACCATTGAGATGCCAGGCATAGCCCAGCGTCACTTAGCAGTGATTTGAATCTTCCTTTGTTAAATCCAGGCCTACCTACAATTCTACACAGCATGTTGTGGGAGAGGGAAGACTTGGGGGAGGGTAAAAGATAGACACATGCCTGTGGGGTGGGATGGTCTGTTTATACTTAAGCAAAACAAGCAATATTATGAACTGTACATCTCGCCTTGCCTGTACCGCATCAACATGTGAACTGTTACAGGCTAGCCTATACCCTTTGTATCAATCAGCCCAACCATGCCTACCCGTTCCCACTTCGGTCAACCATCTATTGGATGGGTGCAGTGCATTAATTGCTAAGCTTTTATAAAGTCTTTAAGCTCACATAGATGATAGATCTATACATGTACAAGACATATTTACATCAGTCAAAATCTTTATGTTTTAGTCAATTTGTGTGCTCAAGGGAAATAACTTGGTTTTTATTATCGTGTTCTAAAGGAAAGTAAATAGTAATTTTTGCTACTTTTATAAGTGCATGCATCTCCTAAACCCTTGCTATTTGAGCCTCCCAGGTGCTGTGCGTTTAACCGGATACAACTGTACATCATTAATATTAACAATTTGTCCAACATACCTAACTTACTTGCCATGTTTTTTTTTTGCATTTGTACAATATTTACAGATACAGTCGGACCCGCTTAATAGGGAAATTTCGGGAGAAGGCATCTTTTCCCGATTTTCCGGGTCTTTGCATTTTTTACTAAATATTGGACCTCTCGTGGAAATAAATGTAAAACTCAGGCAGAGAGAGAGAGAGAACAGAGAGAGACAGACAGAGTAAGAGAGAGAGGGAAGGAAGAGATGGAGACATAGTCAGGGAGAGAGAGAAGTTAAAAGAGGGAGGAGAGAAGGAAGAGTGTTTGTGGGTGTAAGGTGGAAAGAGAGAGAGAGAGGTGGGGGGGTTAGATAGATGGAGAAAAAGTATTTGTGAGTAAGAATAAGAGTAGGGAGGGGGTGAGATTTTATTATTGTTGCCCCTGGATTTTCAAGAGCGTCCAACACTTGAAGTTTAACATCAAAAGACAAATCAACTCTCTTCTTGCAAACCATCTTTCACATTGAAAGGTGTTCAATGAATAAAAGCTCTAGATTTTTAGCCACAATTTTATACACTTTCACTGAGTCTACTTACACGCAGAGGTCAACATTTTACAACTTTACAAACCAAATACAGAAAATAGTGCTTTCTTAAAACCCACTTTGTTTGCACCATGTCTGGCGCATGTCTACCATCTGCCAGATTACCCATTAGATCAAACACAGCTTGACCAATGTCTACCTGGAATGAACTGACCCATGAGACCGTCGCGTGGCAGTTAGACTTCTCGACGCCCCTCCCAAGCATCTTGCTAAACGTCGCCTAAGCACAGAGCAAACATTTATCGATTACCTGTGTGCTAATTCATTCATAACGCCTGAGTGATGCGCTTTCCTTATGTCTAGACTGTAAATAACATGCCGTCAACACTTGATATTGACAGTCATTTACGGATTTTTTTCCCGATTAGGCGGGTAAAATTTCCCGATTTTACGATGACTTTAGATAGAAACAATTCCGTTCCCTGGGATTTTTCCCGATTTCACAGAAATTCCCGATTTTGCGGGTCCGACTGTATGTTAATTTTTTTACTCGAGTTTTAAAAACTAATGCCTACTGTGTAGTTGTAGCTACAGCTGTATTCATGTATTTTTTTCCCTCTGAATTGTATTGCTAATTAAAAAAAAATTATCAAATATTTGATATGTTGGAGTATATTGATGAACATCTTGTAAGCATATAACCCTAAATTGTCACTAATTGTAAAATTAAACACTCATCTATAGATATGCGTTTTTTTTGGCAGTGCTCAGCTTGGCCCTGCCTGAAAGGAAATGAATTTCTTGGAGTATAATGCCATGGCCTGAGGCCAGAGTGAGAGGAGTCGCTGTCGATATGCAAAACAGCTGAGATAAACAAGTGGTTTTAAATTATACCCTATCTTATTGTAGTCATTATGATGCTTTTAGCTATTCCTTTTTTTTGCAGGCAATATTTTTTCTCTTTCTCTCCTACTGTTCTTTCCCTTTTCATTTTCATGCAACTACCTCCATCACAACTCCTACCACCACTACCCACACAGCTGCTGTTACCATTACCATTACCACCACACAGCTGCTGTTACCATTACCATTACCACCAATCCCTCAGGCATTACTTTACATTACTGCTGCTGCTGTGTTAGTAGTATTCTAACAGTCTGAAAACAACATCAACTTATTGTGTCCTATTCAGGCATTGGCCATTACTAACAATTGTCTAACACTCTCTTTAAAAAAAAGTAAGGTGTGAAAGTTTTACTTTCTAATTTGTTGATGTTTTCAGCAATAGATTTTCCTGAGCTTTTTCTAACCATGAAAACATGAAATAGTCATTTCTTTTCAAAGATATTAATACTTTTGATGGTATGAAACTATTTATGGTTAAAACAGAGAGTATAGTCCAATTTTCAATGTTTTTTCTTTTTAATTCACTTTAGGACAAGTGAATAGTTAGGACTGAGTGTAATGCTATTGTGCACAAATAAAAAAATACATGTACTTAGTAAATTAACATCAGTATCAATATGTAGATTTGTACGAATCAAAGACAAAAACCACTTTATGTTATGTAATTGTGTAAATGAGTAATTAGAACATAGATGAGAATTTACTACGCAATTTCAATTGTATTCTTCTTCTTCTTCTTCAGCGTTTCTCAGTCATGCAGATAGTCTCGTCTGTTCGATGAATTGTGTTGTCAGGAGGAGCTTGTCTTCATTTCCCCACAGCTTTTGGACAACGTCGGGGTTTTCTGGCCAGAGTTTTCCTCTTTCATTGGTGTAGAGAGGGCAGTCTTGGAGAAGGTGGTTGACTGTTTGCCGAGAGGTACCTCATTCACACATAGGGGTTTGGCTGGTTCCCACTCTGTACTGGTGTGCTCGTAGTTGGCAGTGGCCGGTTCTTAATCTGAAAATTGTGCACTGTTCTTTTCTAGGGAGTTGGTGCATCATATCCCTTTTGAAGCTGTAGTTGATGTTCTCTGCCTTCCACCTTTCTGAGTTAATTCCTTTGATCACAGATTTGACCTCTTGATAGGAAAATGACTCGGTTGTTTGGTCCTGTTTGCTTCCCTCTTTTGCCAACATGTCTGCTCTTTCATTCCCAGGGATTCCGCAGTGTGATGGTATCCATTGGAATTCCATGTTATATTTTAAGAGAGGAGCCATAGCTTCTGATAGTTGGTCTGTAGGAGTCTGTTCTAAGCTTTGGAGTACAGCTTGGGAGTCGCAAAATATTATGTATTTTTGTTCCTTGCCTGAGTTGTCTTGGTTTGCTTGTATGTGTTCTAAGGCTGTCTTGATCTTGATAGCTATCACTTCTGCTTTGAAGTTTGAACAGATGGATCCTGTAGCCTTGCTATATCTTCTTTTTAACCGTCAGAGTGCCAGATGTGGATCCCAGCGCCTCCGGCCTTCATGTTGTCTGAGGAGCCGTCTGTGTATATGTGTGTCCAAGTGTCATGAGGGTATGTTTTATCTATATGCTCTAGTGTCTTCACTCTCAGATTATTGGTGTCTTCCTCATTTTTCCTTTCAATTCCTGGTATGGTGAAGGAGATGCTTACTTTGTTGTTCTCCCAAGGGCTCTCAGCTAATTTCCAGGGACTCATACCTGTCAGTTTGCCACAGCAGATCTTGGTTTTCTTAAAATTTTTTTTTCATTACATGGTTGGGGCTTTTTCTTGATTTCAATCTGTTTTTTTTGTTTTCTCTCTTAAGATGTTGTGAAGTGGATGGGTTGGGTTCCGTTTGCTTTTTTTCATAGAGGGTGAGAGTTCTCTGTTCTCTTCTGTTTTCAAGAGTGTCCATTTCTGCTTGTTTGTGTGATTCTTTGATTGCCGTTGATTTGATGGCTCCAAGGACTATCCTGAGATTCTGATTCTGTGTCTTGGAAAGGGATGTAAGGTTGGATGTTGCTGCTGTACTCCAGGCAGGTGATGCATATTCCATGACTGGTCTGATGTAGCCTTGATAGACCTGCCTCAGTATTTTCGAGTTTGCTCCCCACTTGGTGCCAGACAGTTTTTTCATAATTTGGGACCTGTGTATGGCTTTTTGGTTGATCTTCTGGATATGTGATTTCCAGGTGAGCCGCTTATTGAGTGTGATTCTAGGAAGGTTGGGGTATCCTCTGTTGGTAGGGGTTGGCCGTTCAAGGTCAGGGTGACGTCACGTTCTTTGGTCTTCAGTGAGAATTTGGTGAATAATGTTTTATTGAGATTGATTGTAAGTCCCCAATCCTGTGACCACTTGAAGACCTTATCTACTGTTGCCTGGACTCTGACTTTTGCTGCAGTTGCGTATTCAGCGGTACTCCAGATAGCGAAATCGTCTGCATGCAGGGTGTGCTTCACATATGGGGTGATTGCTGATGTGATATCATTTATATACACAAGGAAAAGTGTTGGTGAGATGGCACTGCCCTGTGGCACTCCTTCTTTCATTATTACTTGCTTGCTATAGTATTTGCCATCAAGTTTGACTCTAGCTGTTAGTTTGTGTAGAAAGTTTGAGATCCATTTGCACATGGTGCCTTGGATGTTTGATTGTAATAGTTTTAGGCGCAGTCCCTCTTTCCAAACAGTGTCAAATGCTTTGGACAAGTCAAAGAATACACTCAGCATTGATTTTTGTTCTTGGAAAGCATTTTCTATGTTCTGTACAAAATATGTCAGCTGATCTTCTGTAGTTTTGTTCTTTCTGAACCCAGATTGTGTGGGTGAGATAATGCCATTAGTTTCCAGGTGGTACATCAGCCGTTTGTTGATGATTTTTTCTAGGAGTTTCCCAACGCAGCTGATGAGACTGATAGGTCGATAACTAATTGGGTCAGTCTTTGATTTCCCCTTTTTGTGGATAGGGATAATGTGAGCTTCCTTCCACACCTCTGGAACACAGCCCGTTCTCCAGCTGTTGTTGAAAAGATCTAAGAGGGTTGATAATACGTGAGGGCTCAGGTGTTTGATCATGTCAGTGAGAATTCCGTCAGGGCCAGGGGACTTTTTCTTTTTCAGACCTTTGATATTCTTTCTAAGTTCTTAGGGGGTAATGCGCTCTTCCATGACATCTATATGCGAGGCTAGCTTCTTAATTTCTTTTATTTTTTCTTTGACCTCTTGCGCTCTGTTGGTGTCTATTTCTATTCTGCTGATAGACTTGTACTGTTTGGCTAGGACATCTGCGGCTCTTTTTCCACTTTTTGCCACTCCATTGCAAATGATTGCAGTATTGTTGTCTCTCTTGGGGTTGTCGTTGAGTGCTTGTGTGAGTCTCCAGAGTTTTTTACCTTCTTTATCCATAATAAGCGAGTCTGTTGTTTTCTGCCAGTTCTCTCTGCATTGCCTTAGTTTCTCCCTTTTAAAAATGGCTTGGGCTCTATTGTATGCTATGGTGATACGGTCTTGTCTGAAGTCTCATCCGATGGTTCTTGGATTAGTTTGTCCTTGAGTAAGCCAAGATCTTTGTGCAGCTTTTCTAGTGCTGGGGTCCAGTACGCTTTATAGTTTTTCCTACATCCTCTTGGGATCGAGACTTTTGCCGCATCAATTATGGCTTGGTTAAAGGCTTTTGCGTCCTTCTGCATGTTGCCAGATAATTTAAGCTGCGCTGTGTTCATCTCAGCTGTTTGTTTGAAGAGCTCCCAGTTTGCCTTTTTTAAATTCCAGCTCGGTTCTTTTCTATTGTCTGACTCCACTGTGACATCTTTTATTGTGATGATAGAAGGCTTGTGGTCGCTACCTCCCAACTGGGATTCCACAGATCTCTCTGATCTTCCATGTATATCATCTGTCGCAAATGCGATATCAGGAGTTGATGATGTCCTCCATGTCATGGACGTGAAAGTTGGTGGGTCATCGGCTCTATTGAGAAGGACAAGTTGGTTGTCAATAGCCCAGTCCTCTACCTTTTCCCCCTTCGAGTCTAGATCTTTATATCCCCAGCTAGGTGAATGGCTGTTGAAATCCCCCACTACAATGAAGTTATCTTGTTTAACTTGGGGTTCAAACTGGAAATCTTTGTCTGGGGGAGAATAAATGTTGTAAACATGAAGGTTGTTAAACGGAAGGATTAACTCAATCCCTAGACATTCTGTATCCTGGTCCACTGTTTCCCCGTCAGGTCTGGATGTGTAGGTTTCTACTGCTGTCAGAGTGTTGGTGTTTACCAAGGTAATGATACATCCATTTTTTCTGTTGATACGGTCTTGTCTGAAGTCTCTATAGCCTCTAATCCAGAAGCGCTCCTCTTCCTTAAGATGGGTTTTCTTGGATGGCACAAACATCTGTCTTGTTTTCTGTTAGAAACACTCCTAATTCCAATTTCCTTGTTTTGATCCCGTGTGTATTCCAGTGCATAATCCTGATACTTTTCTTTTCTTGGATGCCAGTAGTTTTACTCTGTCCTCCCCTGGCGCAGGACGGATGAGAGTCGCCAGTAGCTTGGGGTGGACCCCTTCGAGGCTGGGGGCCCGACACCACCTCTGCCTGACTGCTCACAGAAGTGACATCATAACCGTACGATAAAGTCTGCATGACCATGAGAGGGTTATACGTTCAGGCTCCATTCCTCCACGCCTGATGGCTGGCCTGATCCGATTTTGGTGGACGTGGTACTTTTCTGTTAGGGTGACCGTCCCTTAGCCTTTGGTTGGACTGAACCTCCTGCAAGGCAGCAGGGGTTTGAAATCAGAGTTTTCCTTCTCCTAGACAGATGTGCCAGCCTAATGGTGGCTAAGCGGGCTCTGTCTGTTACCCCGGTTTGTGGTCAGAGTTTTCCTTCTCCTAGGCATATTTCAGTTCACAGCACCTTCTTCTGTATATCCGGTGCAACCCTTACAATAAGGGCTCCCCACATCCACCACACGGGGGACGCGCCACTGCGCCGAATAGCCCCAGCACATGGTCAATTGTATTACTTATTGGACTGACTGTGCATTTTAGCCTTTTCATTTTAATTCTCAAACCCTTCTATTGTTTTTTTTTTGGCTTGATACTTTATCTCATAGAGGGTGTTTGCAAACTTGCATGTTTTTATGGCTAGACTAATGATGCAGAGTGATTGTTGTGTAAATAAAGGCTGCACAGAGCTTTTTTCTTGTTTCAAAATATTCTGTGATGATACAGCTCATTGATCTCTGAACTTCTGAAAATCTATTGTCTTTCACCAACCTTGTTGTTTAGTATGGCACTAACATCGAAATTATGTACAATTACAGCAACGTGAAAGCAGTGCTTCTCCTTCTCATTGAAGTGAATACATGGATTAAGTTTATTTTACTGACTATAAATCTTCAAAGCATGTGCATCTGTTGATATGAAAATGCATTTATCCTAAACTGACTCTCTCCTCTTCCCCTAAGTCTAAGATTTTTAAGACCAGTGTTCTCTCTAGATAAGATATTTGTTATGAACATAAGTTCCCCCCCTGTTTATCTCTCTGATAATGAAGATGATTTAAACACAAAAATAAAAGAAAATATTTATCGTAGCTCATAATGTCATTTTTTGTTTGTTTGTACATTTGAAATAATTTTTACTCTTGCATTTAGAAATAATTAATCTTTTATTGTAGCCTTCTTATTAAGCAATAAAATGAAAATCTCACACCTCAAACCTCTTTATACCTATGCCACTTTTTTTACTTTTTATATTTTGTTAAAAAATATGTGCATTGCAGATTTTAAGTTTAGTTATGATGATGATTTTTGTTGCAGAATATTTTTTACTGTGCTCACTCCAACACATATGGAATGTATTTTATTAATATCATTTACTCAGCAATAAATATCTCACAAATTGAGTCTGTTTTCCATTCTATGCAAAATATTTTAATGAAAAAGAGGACAATATACAATTTCTTACCATCATTTTAAAACATTAATAGCATTTTGTGTTCTCTATATACACTGTACTTGATAATTGAGATAAATGCTGCAATCATCCTAAATTTTATTCCATTGGATAGTTCTATTACTTTTTTTAAATACTTTTTAATGGAATTCCTTAAAGGGTGCTATATTAGTTATTACTATCTATGTTAATTTTCAATAGACTGTCAATGAAGATGTAATCTGTAAGCTAACAACTTATTCTTCAATATCAAAGGGCTTTGTTTGTTTTTGCTAAACCATCCAGAATTGAAGCAAACTGGTGCTTACAACCAATTTTTTTATTGATCTATCTCTTTTTATCATTAGAATAGTTTGGATAAAGCAGAGCCTGTATTACGCTTAAGAATTCTCCTGATCGACAGGCTCCAGTACTTCGAGGCTTTTGTCCGCATTTTGCAAAGCATTGCAGTACTTAAGATAACAAAAGGTGGCAAATATCTTACCAATATATGAGATAACATGCATATGGTAATAAGTGACAAAAATATTGCGGATCTGCTGGAAATGAAATGCCAAATTTATAACTAAAAAAAAACAACATTACACTTATCTTAGTAATAACTCATTTACCAAAGATAGACGCAAAAGTTTTTCTTCAATTTTAGTGATTGCAGTTGCTTTCCCTCCAGGAATAGCTCTTATCAGTATTCTAGGTTTGTCACCAGTGCTTCAGTATTCTGGTACTAAATTTATACTGAATTCAGTACTAGTTGGCAGCTGTGTGATAAGCTGGTCTAACGAAAATTTGAAATTGTGGGCTTACTTTGTTTTTCTTTTATATCCATACTTACAAGTTTAATATATTCTTTAAGAGGAATTTTTATAGCCTTGCCATATTCACAAATTTCAGAATTATTGTTGAAATCATATTATTTTTGCATATGTTAAATCCACTACTTGGAAATTGAAATGTGATGAAGAAATTCCAAATGTCAAAAAAAAAGATTGAATCTCTGAACCACCCAGAAATGGATCCAATTTTACTACTACTAGAAAACCATAAAACTTGATTTTCCAAAGCCATAACATTCATAAAATGATTTTTTTTTGTAAAGGAGAGAAAATAACTCCTTAATTATGGTTGTTGTATTATTTTGGATCGAAAACATGAACAGGGATGCTCATTCATAAGGTTATATCTAGAGACATTTTGTGAAGTTAACAATATAGATCAGTAATTACTTTTAAATTTAAATATAGAAAAAACCTTTGGTGCTAGCCTTGTATGGTAGCATAGATTAATTCAAATGTGAAATGAAAAGTCTATTTGAAATTCCCAATCCAATTTTTTACATTCAGAAAGACTAAGGGGCCTTTCAATTTTCAATTTTTTAAATAATTAATTCTAAACTAATTTTCAATTTTTCGAGTCACACATTTCAATTGTATAAAACAGCATTATTTGAATTTGAAAACTGCTGACCCCCTACTAGAACTACACAATCTTTATTTAAAAAAAAGACAAACTAATGGGCTCTTGGTTACTTTCAGTATTGAGATTGGGCAGCACACACATAGTACAATCATGACTATATATCATTGAAAGAAATAATCCCTCAAAATCTCAAAAAATATCCCAATGAATCTTTCGGTTTTTTTTTTGTTTTTTTTTAACTTCAACTGCAACAGAGGCGACTGCATAATTATATATCTTATTTATTTTTGTTGATGCAAATTATTCGGTTCAGAAAAATTCACTGCAGAAGCATCTTGGTTATATCTTTTCTTGTTACTTTTCCTGTTTGCTGATGATTTTTGAACATTGGAAACGCAGCTTGAGGTGAATATTGGCATATCAATTAAAAGAGCTGGTAGTGCTGTGTAGGGCAAAATACCATTTGGTAGATATATATTACATCTTAAGAACATATATAGGAATGCTTTTGGGGCTAGAAAAAGATGTAAGAAAGGCTCTCGAGTTTGCAATATCTTTGCAAATTTAAAGTGAAAAATACACCATGATTGAAATTGCTGAATTGCTTCAGGAGCGATTAGACTTTAAATGCAAACTGTGTATTGCCCACACATTAGAAAATCATTTTTCAATGTTTGCATGATGGTACCTTAGTACAAGGAAAAACATGTTCTCAAGTATTCACCATCATAAAAAATTATATAAATGCCAATGCAGATCTTTGGTTAATAGGCTACTATTTTGTCTTTAAAATTTTTTATAGTGGACATGAGATCCAACAAACTTATGGGCGAAATTAATTAAAGGTAAGGCTTATTGAGAGTAAGGTCTCATTATTTCTCCAAAATGAGTGAAATGAGAAAATTTTACACTATCTATCACAGTATCAACTTTTTATTGCAGAGGTGCAAGCCCCTTATGAACAAAAGGCAGGAAAATTTTGACATCCTATAGAATGTTCTGCCTGGTAATGATTTTATAGCCGCCCTATAGAATCTTTGATAGATCAACTAAAATAGATAGATACAATTACACCACTAGGGCCTACACAGCTGTACAACTCAAAACAAGTGTTTTATTTTCTATACAGCTGCAGCTAAGAGGATTTTCTTTAATAATTCTTACCAAGAAGTTTTCAAACTTTCCTTTTTTGTATAAAGAAAACTGCTTAAACATCGGAATTCTGCAAAAATCGGAAAACTTGCATCCCTGTTATTGTATTAAAAACTAGAAAAAAAAAACCGAGATAAGATTCATTTTTTGTTTGATATAATCATAATATTGCAATACCTCTGTATTATCTTACAAGCTGACAAGGACCAGGTAAACAGGCTAAATATAGATTGCACCATTATTCAGCTGACAACGAAGTGGGTTTAAAATGAGGTCATTCTATAAAATTTATCAGGAGAAATAAAAGGACTTTTTATTGCTTGCTTTGAATACAAAGTTGGAAACAAGGTTGACCCTAACTCTCGTCAAGAAAAACAGGCATTTATTTGAAAAATGAGTAAATGTATCATCCAGCGCAAGACAATTTTACACCTTCCTATGATTTTTTTCTTTTACAAACTACAGAGATGTCAACAGAAGTCTTGAAAATTTTCACCTGTTTTATGCAGTGTCTTTTTCATTTGGCCATTTGCTTGACAACATATCCAGCAAGGGCGTCGGCTGACCAGTTTGATTGGGGAGGCTGGTCCTTTTAGATATTTCGGTGGTCAAAATAATTACATATGTTTCTTGCAGCTGATTAAAAAAACTAAGGGAGGTTAAATTCCAATGATACGATCCATGCGCACATGTATTATGCTTATTCAAAACAACAAATAATTAAAACAAAATAAACATTTTCGTTCGATACTCACTGTGAGCCACGAACAACGATCGTACCAATAATTCTGAAATGATTTAATTTGTTTTCCATCTTTTACACACAACACAAAGTCTTTGGGCTGGTGTGGACCAAGTCTTTTTATGGCAAGCTTCTCCTCTCTATCTAAACTATTGAATTTAATGCTGAGCAGATAGTCTGCATGATTCATGTCCAACAAAATATCAGCAGACAATCAATCGCGATAACTAAAAAAATCTAGATCTAGATCTACACTGGGGTTCCCTACACCATTACTTCAAGCCACAAAAAAACCCTTTTCCGAAGTACAAACTTCACATATCGCATAGCCTAAAGCCCTTGTTGATTCTAGATAAACTCCCCCTAGGCCAAATCTAAAGATAGACCACAAGTTAGGCCTGCTGCGACCCTGCTGCAGCCAATTAGTGTGCTAGGAGGCTAGCCTTGTAATCATACCTTTGCAGCAGTCAAATTATGTCATGCGCTTGCCCTTCCCATATTGTTTAATATAACAATCGTATCGTGGGAAACCCAAAACAGCGAGGGCTAGCCTCCTAGCACACTGATTGGCTGCTGAATACTACGTAATTGCGATTGGTTAGGAAGAATACTACACCTTAGCTCACTTTAATCCGATTGGTTGCCACAGTCTTGTGTTAAAATGTAAACAATTCCGGATGAATGGGCTATCATGAAGGATAAACAAAAAGAAGCTCTATCTAGATGGGTGACAGTGACTGTTGGGTAGTGGGGGGGGGGGGGGNCCTTAGCCTTGCAGCCTTAGAGTAGCTACACGCTTGATATCCAGATATTTTCAGTAGGAAAGACACCTAAATTTCCTTTATTTTCTGAAAACAAATTTCATTTTAATTAATTAAAAGATAGTTTTTCTTTTTTGTTTGTTTTTGTCCAATCAAGATACAATGGAAGATTACCTGAAGCATTAAAATGGATTTAGCACAACTCCAAATCATTTAGAAATTCACATGGATTTGTAATTTGACAAACCATACAGGCCATTAACATATTAAAGAAGACATCACTTTTGTTCAAAAACTATTTTTTATTACTTTTGCCATCATTTGTCATATAATATATATATTCATTATGTAATTTTAGAACACAAACAAAACATATTTCCTTGTTAGACAACAGTATCAAAATGGCAACAACAATGAAGTTCAGCCCCAGATGCCCTATAGAGTTAAACGATCACCATACAAATTTTAATATCATACAGTAAATAAACTTTTAACATTACCATCACTGTAACAATATGTACAGGTGATAACTTTTTGATGACTTGTTAAATCTCATTGATCAGCTCTGGCTGCTTCTACCACACAGTTAGAACTTTCATTTCCTATATCACTCCTAGAGCAGTATACACCATTACTGCAGTAAATTCATCAAACAATCTACACTTTTGAGTCAAAGTTTTGATTCTGAAATATGACTCATGTTACCACAGGCACCCATGCTAAGCACTCCCACACAATCTTTTAGTCACCACAGACAATACATTAACAACTAATTAAACAAAAAGTGCTGATAAAGCTTTCTAACAATGTTTTAGGTAGCTATCTGTTCAAGAGTGGCTAAAGCAACTTTTGCAATTTTGTTTTTGTGACTAAACATCTTAATCCGTAATAAGCCTTTGCCAAAAAGTGTAAGGAAACAAATTATGTTGTGGTCTTTTCCAATTTGTCTTATTCTCTTGAATTTGCAGAGGAAACGGGCTTCTTTGTAAAAGCAATCAAGTTATCTATTTTAAGACCTTGACTGTTGGGTCAAATTGCAAATTGTGCCTTTTTTTTTTTTGCATTTACGAATATTGTATAGCTATTTTCTAATAAATGCTGGCAAAAGGAACTGGCTTCACTGATGATCATTGGACTTTTTTTTTAAATTAACAGCGCAAAGGTGCAAAGGAAAGAAAGGATAAAAAATACCTTCGCACAGAGACATCTAATGTAACAGTAAGCCTAAGTTAAAAAAAACGTTACAACCCACTATTCATGACATTTAGACAAATATTTACAAACGTAAAAAAAAGGTTAGATCTATCCTGAATGCTGGGGGCTGATGAGATAGCAGGGGTTGATAGACAACTAATAGTCCGAAACATAGGGTTGAGCTTTATGAATATGTAGACACCAGCTGCATTAAGACAGATTAATACATATATATATACACACATATATATATATACACAACATATTTGGTGGTAGTTTCTACTATTTCAGAACACTTCACAACAGATTCCTCCATATGGTCCAAATAAATTACAATGGATCAAAAGCAGAAAGAAAATTTAAACGAGTTTGATTTTCAACATGGTGGTAAAAATTGGAAAACAAAGTGGAAAAAAAATATCAATGACTAGGGATATATATATATTATTAAGGTTGCTTACAGTAAAGAACTTTGAAATGGGAACAAAAGAAGCAAAAACAATATCACACTGTACAACAAGGACAAAAAGAAATGTGAACCCCCCCCCCCCAAAAAAAAAAACAACAAAAAAACAATGGATGGTCTTGTTGCCTTTTTTCTCTTCTATTTGTACAGTAAACGATAGTTGTTGTTTTTTTTATCTGAACTGCATAAAGTCAACCCAAGTCCCTTTATTTTCTGCAAAAAAATTTTTTAGAGGCAATTTGAAAATGAAAATTTTTTGTAAGTATGAACTTTTATACAGATGCCATTTTAATCAGTACTGTAGATGCTTCATTATAAGCAATGACAATTTGCTGACAAGGCACAGATGCACTCTCGGTGTTTTTTTTCTACGCGCATAGGATGCACAAATGTCTCATGAATGTATATATACAATCGGCCGCTAATGAGGGAATGATGATTGCAAGAAAATGGGTTATGCAAAAATTTTTTTTATTGAAGATTGATTTCCTACAATGAGAGTGCTTTCGCTAAACCTTTGCACATTTTCAAATTTACTATGTCTGGCATAACATAGCATATGACGAAATGTTCTCGTAACTTCCCTGCAAATCTCAAATTCTCTTAAATCAACGATCAAAGACATCCCCGGTTTCTTGTGTTTAAATAAAGCAGCATCTCAAAATAATCTTTTAACAATCTTTATGATATGCCTGGGCCAAACTTCATATCAGGACAAATCCCAAAAATGCTTTGAAAAAGGGCCGATTTTCACTGGGCATTGTAAGAAAGAGCAGGAGAGTGGAGGGAGTTTGTGGAGCTTGGGCTGTTGAAAGTGTAAGTATTTATTTTCCAGCACATGTTCCTGATGAAGCCTTATAGAGACCGAGCAATTATACTGGATGAGTATGGTATCAGCTTGAATAGATTCCGGCAGTAAATATTTAATTGAGTTATGTTATTCCATATGGAAATTTCCTGAGTCAAGGTCATGCAGGCTTAAGAGCCAAAGTCAAACAAGTTTTAGAGGTTTGGTGAAAATGTAATTCACCAGCTCAATTTGTGGGCAGATTCCACAAAATTAAACATGGGCAGGAAAGCAGATGAAACCAGATGTATCTGGAATAAGTAAATTGCAAACACACCATGCACTGATAGGACCATCACAAACAAACAATATTTAGTCCTCTATTCTTCAACAGCTTATAGTCTGAATCCACCCCACGAGATCACAACGAAGAATGATCCACTTGAATTATTTAACATATCTTTGGGAAAAAAAAAGATAAGCTATCAAATACATGATATTCACTGTTTTTGTACGTCTACGATCATCAGATATTGAATCATCGCATAATAACAGTAGTTGGAGCAGAAATTGGCTGCAAAGATTCCAAAGGCGATTCCTCTTTCACCTTTTTGTCTCCAACAGATAGAACTTTTCAGGGTGAAGTTGAAGCTTTTATATTTTCCTGTGCAACACTTGACTGGTCCATCCATGTCAGACATGGTCAAGATGTAGGAATGCCTAGAACCAGCAGGAAGGTCCATAGTGAAGACTGATGTAAAATAGTGCCAAGATCATGCACTGCAAACAAAAGGTAAACAATGCTTGGAACTGCTTTTTCCCGAGAGTAATGAGTTGATGGATGGAAGGAATAGGGAGACAGAGCCGGCTGCTCTGGCCCACCAGGGCTACAACTGATTCATGCTCATGTAGGGGTCTTGTTGTGAAACGGCTGCAGACATAGAGGCGCGGGCAGGGTATAACAGTTTAATATCCAAGTCATTATTGTGCTCCGCTAATGATGTGCCTCTGTAGTGTATGACCAGCTCTTTGAGAGTAGGGAAGATGAGGAAGGGTTCCACAAAGCCATAGCCTGTATTGCTGTGGTAAATTTTGCAGTGACCAATACTTCCTCTGCACCTGGAATTTTAAAAATAAAGAAACATTAGATTTCTTTTTCACAAAAAGACATTTGCTTAAAAAACGACAAAACAAAAATAAGACAAAACTACACAATTATAAAGAACCATAATGTGACTCACAAAAAAGAAAGACTGATGATTGATCTAATGAGTGGTCACAAATTTTAACGAAAGTGATGGTCATGAAAATACCAGTTTAGTTGGAAAAAAAATATCCCATAACAAAAAAGAGAAAAATATTGTACAAAAATGAAAGACAATAAAAAATTGATAATAAAGCTTTGTTTCTTTTTATTAAAACCTTTGTGAGCAGGCTCCATTGATCTTGTAAGTGAAAATATACATGGTTGCCCAAAGCTCTTAAATGTATTTAAAAACTTGCACCGTTTTCTGACACTTAACTTTGCTTCTACCGTTCAAAAGCAAAAATATCACCCTCTAAAAACTTATCTAACTGTAACCAATAAACATTCAATAAACAAAGCCCTCTTCTTGACACTGAACTTCAATTTAATGGTTACTACTTACATAATTGAGAGGGCAAAAACATCACCCTCTTCAGGTTTGGGACGAATTAAGAAGGTTCCATCTGGTTTGTTGTATAGATAGGTTTCTGCTTGGGACCTCTGGCAGTTGAGAAGCCATAAAGACTCATCATGATGGGGAATGTATTCAGGTTCACCACCTACCTCTCTTTGAATGCTGTAAGTAAAAAAAAAAGGCAATAGCAGACACATAAAAAAAAATAATCTTGCCATAAAAACATTTCTTACAAATTGTCATAAAAACCTTCATGTTTCAAGCATACACTTTGTAAAAAAAAAAACAACCTTTCTTATACTAGTAAAAAAAAGCATCAACGCTCAGTTTAAGCTTAATTAAATATGTATACTATCCATTTTAAGCACTCAATTTGCATACACATTGAAAAGACAACATATTTTTTCCATTGAAGGTAACAATTCTTATCAATTTTCAACAAAAACAAAGGGAAACAGATGATAGAATCTTTTTTAATTTGTTAATAGTTGTAACTCACAATACAAAGATAAAAAAAAACACCAAGAAAACCCAAGTTCAGGTATAAGTCATTCTTTTTTTAACTTTCATATTCATGATATTGTGCACCCAAATTCATCAGTAATTAACATCATTCATGTCCTTTTGAGATTTTCTTTCCGGTGTCGTGATTGCCGAAGCTAAAACAAAATCTGATCACTCACTTCTCTCTCCGTCCCTCCAACAAATTGTCCAAATAGTCTTGAGTTTTTCCTTTGTCTAACAACCATTTCTTCCACTGTTCTCTCTGCTTGTTGAGTCTCTTGATCTCAGGCTTCATGGAGTTCATATCACCTATCAACTGTCTGTTGGTTGTAGAGCGACGATCTACATCAACCTATTGAAAAGTTACACATTTGATTAAATTGTGACAAAGCAATGTTCATAGAATTTTACACAAATACTGCAGTTGTGAAAGTGGGTACAGAATAATTTATTCAGTAAGATGCAGAATATTATTAAAATACATGTTACTAGTCATCAACTAGAAGAACTTACAAGATACAGATTTTTAATGTTTATACCAGACAAACTCTATATGAGCCGGAAGTTCAATGCCTTAGGGAACGTTAAAGGCTCCAGATGCAACAAAAAAGTTTTGAGGTATTCAGGTGACCCTAAAATGATCAACCTTAAAGTGGATTGAACATAGTATTAAATATTTATTGCAATGAAAGAAAACTATAAAATAAACTGTAAGCCAGATTTGGGGCAATTATTTTAATGGGTGTAGATTAAGATTATTATATAATTTAAAAAATTACATGTTGATGTGAAATTTATGCAACAATAGGGAATAATATTACAAATGATGTATGTACATAATTTTAAACTTTGTGTAAGTCAGTTTCAGGAATAAGTGGTATTTACCTCCAGAGCACTTTTGCTTTCTTGTATCCTATTAAATCTAGCCTTAAGGAGCTCTAAGTTCTCATTTAATCTGTGGATGAAATGAGAATGGACAATGTAAAGACATTCTTACAGCAGGTTTAAACATTGTTATTGCCAGTTTTTAGAATAATACTATGAATGGCAATATTTGGAATTTATATATCAACAAAGACATGTTTAGTGTTAAGTTAAAACAAAACATCAAAACCCCACAGATATTTGAAATAGTTAAGTGGATATATTAATTTCGTGTGAGCAGTTATGAGTAACCTCAACAAATCACAGCAAGGACTTATGGCCAAACAAGTAAAAAATCATCTAAAAAATAGGCAGTCTTCAGATATTCATAAAAATTTCATGAAAGTTTCTACCCACGAATGAAACGGATCTTAAACATCTCACTACTTTGATCAAGTAAGAGACTTACAAAATACACTACAAATCAAAAGGTGACCACATGGTGGAGCTCTGGGAGATTTTGGCTCAATCAGATAAAAAGCCCTACCTTATCAGGACATCTTGATAAGTAGTTATGTTGAAACATGAGACAAGACTGAAAAAGTCATGCTTTAAATTTTAAATTGAGAACAGATAAAAAAATGCAACTAAACCAGGCCAATCTCCCCTCAACTCAACCAGACATGGGTCACAACAGTTTTCAGTGGCAGGCACTAACCTGGGCACATCATGCTGAGCAGCGTCCTGCATGGAGCGACGGGTGAGTTCCATCTGCTCCTGGAATACTAGCAATGTCTCCTTGAAGGCGTCCAAAGCTTGATGCTTTAGCTGCATCTCCTGCACAGACAAACCAAGATCCAAGAAATCAGTATTAAACTTTGCCAGAAGACATATTTCTATAGTTATGCTAAATTCTTTTATGGCTTTAATTTTCCACTTTTTGCAACTAAATCCAGAAACAGAAAAAGGCCATTCAAATATTTCCTTTTTTTTTTTCATTTACGGGATAATCATATTGGAATTTTGGTCACATGGATCTTTC
>BMAT01002769.1:52084-64853 GCA_019649035.1 Elysia marginata | reverse complement strand
TAGATTTAAAATTAAACATAAAAGACTTGACAATTGAAATTAGAGCCTAAATTGTAGATTAGATCTAGAGATCTAAACACTGCAGGTTTCGTAGTGATTGACTGACTTCTTTGACCTGTTTGTAAACAATCTCTGTCATGTAAACAACGTGGGTTAGGCTATTCCGCAGTACAAAAATTAGTATCGATGTTACTGTTGAAATTTTTAGTTTCGTTTTTCAGACTGTGGGCGTTGCCCTTAGGCCTAAAAGCTTAGATTTTGAACTTGCTGAGCGGATGGCTTTATTTTGCAGGCCTACCTAATTTTAAAATTTTATTTTTCAACTGAATGTGATTTGTTACATAAAAGCACGGCACAAAATGGATTATTATTTTTTGCGTTTGTGTGTAAGAGAGAGAGAGAGAGAGAGAGAGAGAGAGAGAGAGAGAGATTAGCATTGGTGAACAGGGGAGTTGAGTTTTGGAGAGCCTTTTCGGTACTCACACAGTCATAGCCTATATTTTGCACTGAACCATAAGACTAAAATTAGATAATTTTCTATTCCTCTTGGCATTGAACGAGTATGTGAATTATCCCGTTCTTCGCCGATGCGGTGTGTTTGGCATGTTACGGGAAGCATATCAGTAAGATAACGTGGTCGAATTATCTGACGATTTGTTAGACCACCACCTTAACCCTTATCTACCCATTGCTGAACTGCAGTTTCTTCTTTATCCCTATCTCTTAGTTACTGAAGAATGTTTTTGTTAGCTAGTGCTTTAGTCTGAGGGTTGGGAAAATGGGATTACTTTCTCTTGAACATTTGCACTGTGCAAGTCTTGAGCTTTGCATCAATCTCATGTCCACGACAGTTCTGCTACTAGAGTTAGACTAAGGTGAAGGCGCTCGTCTATCTCTAAGCCCTACATAATTATATAATAGGCCATACATGTAGAATTATGATGCGGAAGTTTGCAATGATGTTTATATTAGAACTTTCTTATCAAATCCGCTCCACATAAAGAGTATACCGCCCGTAGACTCCGAACTGCCTCTGGGCCGGACTTTTTACAAAAAGTTCAGCCTCTAGGCCTATATATCACATACACCCTCTCACATGGGAACGCATCTACAAGTGAAAGAAAAAAAAAACAAAACGGATCAACGATCCACTACCGGTCCGGAGTCCTCCGAAGGGATTCGCACTATGTGAAACGAGCTTTATGTAGCCAACAAATGTGGTAATATTTATGAATTACAAATACACTTACTAGGCTTTACGCTTAGCTTATGGCTTGGTACATTACATGTATATTACAATACAAGCTAAATATGACTTACCGATTCTAGGTTATGTACAACACGAACCATTTAGGGTGCTTGGTTGGTTGGTTGGTTGAATTTTAACGTCTCTTTTCAACTACAAGGTTATATCAGAGACGGTGCTGGAGACAACTGAAAGTGCGCAGCCGCACTGTGGTGTAAGGAGCGCTTGCATACACAACACCCAGTCACATTATCCTGACACCGGGCCGACCAGCCTTAGCACTAAATCCATAATGCAAGACACTAGGCAAATCAGATGCTAATACCAATTTTATAGTCCTTAGTTTGACTCGGCTGGGGATCGAACCACGCACCTCCTGATCTCTGGGCGAGTGTCTTACCGCTAGGCCACAGAGCCGGTCATTTAAGGTGCAAAATATTACATTATTGAAGATGTGAGGTCTGAATATCACTAATTTTGTAAAATACCTATGACCGGGTAGTGCCATTATTGTCGTCTGCATTACGTAAAACAAACTAAACATCACAATAGAATAACGCACTGTATGTAAAGTTTTAAGGAAAGTGTTTTTTTTTAAGAAACAACCAATTCTACCACATGTACATTTTCATTCTGATATAAAACCGTTATAATATACACAATGTATGCGCTACGTGCCCGCCCAAGAGCACAAACCACGTCATAGTATAAGAAATCCAGATTGATTATCTAAAACAGACGCACTGATGGCCCGTTAGCCAATCGACTGCTGCAATACTCACACTGCCTATGGGTGTTATTAAGTCATACGTTATCGTCGTGGGAGCGCAAGGACTTAATTGGTACGAAAGCCTTATAAGCATGACTCAGTAAGCAAGTTTAATAACTGAAATGAAGCTGGTCGGTAGGCCTATAAATCAGATCGGATGTTCGCACCATTTGCCAATTTACATATTTGGCCTATTTTACCTTAAACCTGCTTCAATCAACTGCCAACAAAATACTGTACCTTTAATGTTTCAATCATAACCAATTATTTCATAATCCACCATAGTTAATTAGAACTCAACGGAATAGAAATGTTTTAGAAATTTTCGAAAATTTCAATTATCAGCGTGTATTTTATTACATATGAAAGTGATAGAATCTTACTGCATTGTAATTGCCATAGTGCGCCAGATCCACAGAAATTTGACTAGGTCTTCAAAAATTTGTGTCCACCATCTTTCGAATCTATAGCTTTGAGTACCTTCATCTATTACAAAGACCTTAAACCTTGAAGTTGAATATTCTTCTAATCATTTTCAAAGAATCATCATGAAAAGTTTCTCAGTCAATATGGGATTTGGTTGTTGATTATAAGTTTAAAACAATATAAGGAGTTAGTAGTAGGCATCTTCTTTTAATTTGTCATTTTCAAGTGGCAGTGGTAGTGGTAGGCCCACTTAGTCCTCTCCTCTCTGCTCCATGATGATTTAGTGCTTTGGGCTGAGCAACTAATGAACTAGCATGTAAGTTTAGCCTACAAGGTTAATGTGGAGGGCATTCTATACTGCATAACAATGCAGCAAAGCTATAATATTAGTTTTTATATTTTACAAGACACACGTTTTTTTGTCAGTACGGGTAGGCCTAAAGGTGTAGTTTTACAATCACATGGAATTTCCAAATTTTAATACTAGTACTATTAGTAAGCCTATGTATTTGAGCGAGGAAATTCAAATCAAATTGGTAAAAAATATTCAAACTTTGAACGATATCAACCAGTAAATGTATAAGACTGCACCACCTAAATGCCTAATGTCCAGGGCCAATGACTCAGACTTCAGGATTAAAAAAAATAAAAACAAGATAAAAGGGTTTCTTTCTCTCATTCTTCTCTATATTTTCATTCAACAAAAGTTTTAACATCATCCTCCATATATTTATCGTTTTATGAAAATTTTGATGTTTGGAAGCTTAGAATAAAAATTTGTTCAAAACAGCAACGCCTTTAAGCCGCACCCTACTTCACTCACCCCGGACGTGGGACAAATATAATTTGGTGACTCAGAGAGGAATTGCTTTATTTAATTTTTGCGATTATAATTATGTATGCAGGATTTTTGGTCTCTGTATTGCTCTTTATCTATGACCTAAATCTACTGACAAACCTTTTTATTTTAACTGCCAAAGACTGCAGCGGTGATAAACATAACAGTAGCAGTAGCCGCAGTAACAATTGTACAAGTTCACAAATGAAGAAGAAGTAGAACAAGTAGTAGTAGCAGTAATAGTACTAATAGTAGTAGTAGTAGTAGTAGTAGTAGTAGTAGTAGTAGTAGTAGTAGCAGTAGTACTAGTAGTAGTTGTAACAGCAGCAGCAAACAGTGCATACGTACATGTGGAGTAGTAGTTATAATTATGGTGTCAGCAGTTGCAAAGTAGTACTAAATTGTACATCGTAGATGTAGCAGCTACCGCAATAAATAGAGAGAAGTACATGACTATCAGTAAACAAATTGAATTTAAATACAAAAATTCTGATGACAGTAGCTCTTCTATTGTGACATTTTTAAAGTCTTTAAAATATCTAGTTAGGTAAAAAATTTAGTGCATAAGGACTCCGGACTTCTGCTACCAACTTTCCTGTTCCCATCTTAAATAAAAGAACATTTAGAAACCATGTTTAATCACATAGAAAATAAAGAAAAAAAATGCAGAGCTTGTTTTTGAAAAGCCATTTATTTGTACCAACAAATATGATAAAGTTGGCAAAAAACACAAAGCTTGTTCTGTACAGAATGTGAGATATTGATATTTACGAACTATATTAATTTATAATTAAAGAATATAGCTACAATACAGGGACATTTATGATACAAAAAAGAAAAGGAAAAAATTACAAACATATGAGAAGTTCAGGACTTCAAGGCTGTACAATGTAACAACAGCTAGCTGCGAGGAAAACCATGAAATGCAGTATGAATTGTATGTGAATAATGTCTTTACAAAGTTTATGGTACATTATATTTACATCTATTGGCATACTGATGCATTACATTAACATATATAGTTGTGAAGTAAATAAAAAAACCTAAACAGGTTAATAAAAATTACCAACTGGGTGTATTGCATTCATCATATATGTTTCACAGAATGAAAGAAACAAAAAACCAACAGAAACTTTTTGAACAAGAGTAAATATATTTTCAATGAAAATATTTTTGCTTTTTTAAAACAATTTAACAAAATAGCAAAACTTGCCATCTGTACAACAGTGACTGGCAGAAAGCATTAATTATGATACAAATCTCATTCCCAGTCCATCAAATATCTGCATGCCAACTGGCTGAAACTTCAAAGTTCCAGGTTTGTGGAAACAAAATGCATATATTTAGTGAAATATCCTTTAACTGGCTGCAATGTATGAAGAAGGATTCAACTCCTTAGATATGGGTCTGTATATTTCACAGCACTCACATGCTTCAACAACATGTTTTGTTTCTTTCAATTCAATCATCATATGCAATACTAAAAGTATTAAAAGAGTATGAGGTATAATTCTTTTCACTTGGCTCTTCAGTATAAACTATCAATAGGTTAGTAAAAACCTATCTTAGATGGATAAAATGGGGGAGAGGAAGATACATCAAATCTGAAATATGTTACTTCTGCAATACCAGTGTATTGATTACTTTCATCTAACCAGAGCCATGTGCTAAAGATGTATTATTAAATCTCATGGTGACTTTTAGTATTAACCCTGCAAGTTAGACTGCAAAGCTGCAATCAATATATATACCAATTACCATGGCTTGCATAGATCTTAATGCATTGAACCTCCTATCTAACAGAAATATTACATTACAAACACCTTGATTGTTAAAAAAAATGAAAACTTTTAAAAGTCGTTTCAAGATCAGAATGGTTCTTTTTTTGTAAAGAGTAGCGGTGAACTTTAAAATTTATAATGTTTTTAGTCAGGAAAAAAAATTTTACAGACAGAAAGAAAAGCCACCAGAATTATATTGAATCGATGATATTAAGCAAACAGGTATGACGATTTTAATAAGTGTTGGAACATGTTCATATCTCTTGTGTCAAAATTGGAATAACATTAAACAGTGATACCTAAGAGTAGCTTAAGATGTTCAAATGTTGGGTGAGAGAGAAAACAATGTGATTAGTAGATTTTAAGTGGTTTGATGGTCAGCTCCTAACTACATTTATATGTGCAGCTTTTGCTTTATGCCTCCAGGCTATAGAAATTACACTGTTTGTATAGTGTTGAAGTAAACATGAAACCACACAACTCATTCTTGTGCACCTTATTTCCGTTTTTACAGTTCTCTTTCAAATAAGCCGTTGTTCATTTTATAACACTCCTGTCATCTTGGGTGCTTTACTTACATATAATTCCTCGCCAGTATTTCTACGAGTATTAACAAATATTCATAATTTCATATCTTTTGTTACAGTGCTTTGACAGGTCTTAATATTATAAAATGCCCATTCCTGAAACAACAGGAGGCATAAATCTATCTTTCATATCCATTTCACATAACCGCCCAACCAGAAAGACATATGGGTATTTTTTGAAGATAAAAAAACAGCTTTAAAAACTATTTAAAAATGGCTATACAAGTGATTACAACTAGGTCCTAAATTCACTAATAAAAGTAAACAGCAAATAAAGAAAGAGGAAAAGCTCAAAATGGCACTTTTAAAATAAAAAAAAAATTATATTCTTTTCCATGCACAATTCTGCTCTCAGCAAAAGTTTCACAGGCAAAAAATTACCATTTGTATAGATCCGTGTTAACATACTTTAATTTTTAAAACAAACGTACATTTACTAAATTACAAAGACTGAAGAAGATCAACAAATCTATGTTGCATTGAACACCTAGGCCGACTTTAAAACACTTCATACCAATGAGCCTACCTAAAAGTATTTTAAAAGAAAAATACTCTTTGGAGCACAAAAAAAAAAGAATTTGTTTTCTCAATAGAACAAAAGTGACATTGGTTCTCCAGTACATTCATAGATATTGAGCACTCATTGGAAACAAATTGAACGTCAAGTTATCAGTAGGTTAAATGGATTGATAAGGGATAAATTCTGTAGTCTGATAATACTTAAGTTAGAATTGAACAAATATACTCAAACTTATCCATTTCATATTACTTGGTGTAAAAGCTAGACTGTATACATGCATGTGTACTACAAACTGTGAAGTAATTTTTTTTTTTAGAACTCTAAATTGCCACTTCAAACTCAATGATTTGGGGGGAACAAAAAATGTTTAAAAAAGATTGTCATGTTTGACAAGTTACATTTTGGTTTTTATCTTCAAGTTTTTGGATCTGAATGCTATAGTGACCTATGAATATTTACTTTTTTTTTTCGCTT
The DNA here is from genome assembly GCA_019649035.1 of Elysia marginata. Taxonomy (NCBI): domain Eukaryota; kingdom Metazoa; phylum Mollusca; class Gastropoda; family Plakobranchidae; genus Elysia; species Elysia marginata. The sequence continues at coordinate 58,212 of BMAT01002769.1, read as the reverse complement.
TTTAAAACAACATTGTTAGCATACAACAAAAAATAAATAATTGGAGAAATTAAAAAGAGGTAACAAATCACCACCATTGCACGAGTTTAAAACAACATAATGTGTAGTAACAATGTATTGTGAGGCCACTAGTGTAAATCAGACACAAGTCAAAATATTGACTTGAGTTATTAACATTACTCTATGCCTTGGAAAAGACCAAGAACAATTTTAACTCTACCCTATCTGTATCTTGAGTTCAGTCATTTTGAAAACAAAAGATTTAGAAGACTATTCATATAAGTTTTTTAACAAATCACTACACTTAACCCCTTCACTGCTAGGTAGGTTCTGCCTTTACCATTCAAAAAACTTGTTAAAAATCGTCAAACTGAAAAAAAAATTGCAAATCTCCTTTTTAGCGAGGGAAATAATTTGTTTCGCTTACCATGTCCACAAGTTTCTTATGGATACAAATATGCTTTCGACCATTCATAAGACTAAAAAACAAACAAGAGTTGTCTACCCTGAGTAAGACGTAGGCTTGGCAGTGAAGGCCAACTATTTTGGACAATTTGGTATAAATTCCATGACTTTTTTCTCATTTTTACATCCATTTTGTGTAATGATGAGCTATTTTTATGCTTTAAGGTAAAGTTTAACCATTTTTTTCAGTAAAAAACAAAACTTCATTATAAAATTGTAAAAATATATACATAGAAAAGAGCTTTTAAACAAACCTACTGTTATCAGAAAAATATTTTCGATTTTCCCATAGTTGGCCTTCTGAGGGTTAAAGGGCTTTCACTTAAAATTAGTCTGAGCGTTGTTGTGAGCCAGGTTGCACCATATTTATTTAAAGATCAGTCAATGAATCTTCTATCAAAGAATTGAATGCCCCATCCCATCTCTTTTTAAAACTGCAATTTTAATTTAAAGAAAGTTTGCACAGAATCTGGCCTGAAAAATTAGAAAGAAAAAAAAAACCCAATACAAAACAAAGTTGACATACAATTCATTTATAAGCTTTAATCCCAAGGTTCTAAGCTGGCATGAAACTACAATAACAGTGTGCATCTTCAGCATCAACATTGAACAAATGAACCACTATCACACCTAACTATTCATTACCAAAAAAAAAAAAATACCCACAAAAAAAAAAACAAAAAACAACCAACAACTGCAATGCACATTGTTTATGAAATAAAAGCTCTTTATAAGCTGACATGTCTAGCTCTTGTTAACTCTCAAACAAATACTTTTCTTTTTTTTTATTGTAAAAATTCTACTGGAAAATTTAACAAAAATGCTCTTGTTCTTTTTCTGTTCATAACTGGAAATGAAATATAGACAACAAAACCAACTAAGAATACAAAATTAACGTCACAATTTTTAATGGAACTTGTAACTGCAATATTTACAAGTTTGGCTGAAATTTTCTAGACATGAGTTTAAAAAATAATTTGAAAAGTGTATTTTCAAGTTCAAGGCTGTCTTAAAACTATTTTCAGAAAAAAATGAGTTTGTTTTGTATTTCAACATGAAAATCACCTTGATTTATTTTGCTATGAAGAGATTAAGTAGGAATAAATTCTGCAGAAGCAGTGCAACAAAACAAAAAACAATGAAAAACCTACAGTATCAAAGTAAAGCTGAAGGGCAAAAAACAACCTGAAAAGCACACTCTTAATTGTTATAAATTATTTAGGGCTATCACACTCACAGTCACAGTCGCAATGATGTGAAAATGATATGACTTTTTAATATGATTTGTATATATATATGCAAATCAAAGATAAAAATTATAAATAAAGGGAAAATTGTAAAACCATAATCAAAATAAAATAGGTGGGACGAATAATTATTTCAGTATGGAAAATTTGACTAGCATTCTTGTACAGTATGATTCCTCATATAAACTGCCCCCCCCCCAAAAAAAAAAAAATAAAAAAAATAAAAAAAAAAATAAAAAAAAAATAAAGAGCGTATAAAATAAAGCACTTAATTTAATAGAAAGTAATGTGCTCTAAGCGTTTTACATAGATTCCCCAACAGGCCATTACCAATTAAATTGCCTTCTGAACTCACAGAATAGCAGGAAACAAAGCCTAGACACTCTAGCATTCCGATGTGTAAGATCCTTCTCTACCTTTAGTCGGGTACTCCTTTAAGGCATGAGTGAGGCGAAGAAATGTGTGTACTTGTTTTTCTCAAGGACTAAACCTCAATACTCAATCTGCCAAAAGCAGAACTCGAACCACTGACCTTTGGTGCAAGTGTCTACTACTAGACAACGCCACACCAAAAACAAACCCCCACCAGCAGTTTTGCAATCTGACGGCACACTTAAAAAAAATTTATACTTAAGAGAAGTTTAAGAAATATATTTTAATAACATTCAACAATATCAAGCCAAAAAAACACATACACAAAAGTAACTTCAAACACCTAATTGCTAAATTAAAAAGAATCTTACGAAATAAAAAGATGACAAGTGAGTTCAGAAAGTAAAAAAAAACCCAAAAGTTGAAAATAAGACAAAATTGAATGATACTAAGTTAAAGCAAAGAAAAAAGGGAGCTGATTTTGTATTGAGAAGAGGAAACTCAAAAGTTAGTTTGAAAAGAAAAGTTAGAAAGCATTACTTTTACTTGCCTTAGCTTATTACTTTTAAAAAAATCATTTGAATATACATTTTAAAGCAATGAAATGCATATTAACCCAACCTAAGGTTAGGAAATCTTTTGAGATCCATTGCTATCATTTATACACTTTGCTGAAAAGCACTTTAGGTTAGAATCGCTAATATCTCTTAAATATTTTCTGCCTACCTTCTCCACACAAGACAAAATAAAAGAACTTTTCATATTTTGAAATAAGACCTAACAATTAAAAAGCCTTAATTACCTACATTTAAAGCAAATTCAAATTTTCATCTCATCAACAGTATTTGTATTTAAAGTTTTTTGGCCCAGGGATAATAAAAAGTTCAAACAGCACGGGGCTTAAAAATACAAAAGAATTGATAACATTTTAAAACTATTCAGTGACAAATTAAAAAAACACCAGGAATTTGAAATGCAATTTAAAAACTGTTAATCATAAATCTCAGTGTCTAAGCTGTAAAACATCCTTAGCCTCTTTCTTCCTGACATAGGTAAGAACTCACAGATAACGTTTTCATATATATATGTAATAATCAAATGAAAAAACTTGAATGTCTGTACCAAGCACTTCATGTTTTCCTCGTCTTACAGCTTAGCTTGTGAGGAAATCTTATGGTTGCACAAATAACACTATATCCACAGGTGCATTGTCAATATCAAAACCTTTCCCAAATTTATGAAATATATTCCACAATTTAGGAGAAGAAAAGGTTCGACATGGAGAATTGAACGGGAAATGAAATAATGTGAATTACTCCTTGGGCAGACCACATTTTGGCAGCAATTAATTTTCACTCGTCATGATCCATGGAAAATAAATTGTAGGGTAGAAGTAAACACTTCATCTCTTGAAAGTCTGTGTTTGCAAACGCAAAAGTTGGTGCTCAAAGGTTTGAACAGTAGTTTCATAAATCCACACAGGAAAAAAAGAATTCATGATCAAAGTAGAAATGATTTCACATATTTCCATTAACCACAGTACACAAATAATACAAATACTTGAAAAAAAAATTCTTTAGAAAAAAAAATGTTTGCAATTCCTTAGTTCTCTGGTTTGCTGTGTAACCAAGTGCTGCTTGTGAAGTCCTCAATCCCTTGAGTTGTGCTAAGGCTGCATTTCTTACAGGCATTGTTTGCAAGGTAAGCTCTTATCCCTATGTGGGTTGGCGAAAATTGTCTTTCTAGTTGCACACAATCAATCGTCTTTTGACTGCATACAAAGAAAAGATCACTTCTTTAGAGAAGTGTAAACAAAGTTTCACTGCATGCAATTTGCTTTTCGACATATATTGCCAATTTTTGAGGCACTACCCTCAGTTTTTATTCAACAATATTCACAAAAAATGGCAAGGCCCCTCATGCCTGAAGCAGCTATAAATCATACAGATTGGCTCTGTCCAAGCATAGCTGTAAATTTTAAAATCCTTTGTTTCAACTTCAAATGCCACAAAACACACAAAAAGGGAATTTAGAGCTATGCTCTGTGAATAAGGATGTGTAAGGTGTTGATTGCTTGTCAATTATCCGATAAGTTGGTTGAATTACTTTCAAGTCAAATGTCACAAAACAATTTCTTCCACTTTATTCCAATCAATCTCATTGGCACTGTTAATCTTTTATGTGTAAAAAATAATTACATGTATTTTCATTTGCTATATTTTTATGATCAAAGGCTTGATTTGCAGTGACAGCTTTGCAGGTTTGTTGTACAAAAAATTTTATCTTCCACCGCCAGCAACTTTATACATAAAGGTAAGGCTTAGGACACCCCGGGTCCTTTGACTTTTCATACGGTTCAATCTGCCACTCGGTATTGTATAGGAGGAACTTGCAGAAGAGGCGGTACACTGTGTGCCGTGCTTTTATCTCCACTGTCATTGCCATGAAGAAAGAGACGAAGAACAGAACCCCACAGATGAGGGTAATCACTTCCTCCACGCTGAGTTGGGATTTGGTCTGGGAAATCTGGCCGTTGTCCGAAAGAAAGCAGAGAACAGTGGCCACTGCTGAGCCCACCATGAAGACCAGAGTGATGAAGAAGATCAAGTGCAGGCATTTGTCCCGTCTGGACACTCGAGGAAAGCGCAAGTTGTGGAACTGGTGGAAAAATAGAAAGATGTAGATTATTACTATTAATATCTGAACATGTAAAATTCAACTCGTAGTTGCTCTCTTTTGCTATCCACATATGGAATAAATAATAGCATGATCAGATTACATGTACTTTTTAAAATGATGCTTAAAAGCCTTTAAAAGTTCTATAACTTGGGGAAATTTATTTTGATATCTGAATGTGATCCCCGCTTATTGTACTTGAAAGACAAGGCATTTATGTGGCTTGGTTTAAAAACAAAATGGTTAAAAATGAGGGGGAAAACGGAGTTGTCATAGCATAATAGACTAAAGTGCCTAACCATGTTTTAAAAACTGTTAGGCCCAAAACACATTATATGGTTTGTTTTTTCAATGGATATTATGAAAAACATCATAACTTTCAAATTATGAAAAAAAAAAAATTGCCAGAGCACTTGAAAATACACATTTTCCAGAATCGACCAGCAGGGCATGTTGACTCATTTTGTGGAGGAGTTCACGAATGGCTTTAACTTGCATTGACTGGGTTTTTAAATCAAACCATTTTACCATAAATGACATCAAGACAAAATTTTAAATTGAAAAATATATATATATATATATATGTATATGAAGAAAGAAGTACCCTCTTTGAGCTCTTCGTGTTCTTTTTTCCTGTGATATAGACCCCTTTAAATAGAACAGAATGTTTTTAGCCTGGGTACCCTTTAAAATATTTAACTCAAAATACACTTCTGCCAATTGCAGAACATCTTTGAGTTCAATACATACGTAGAATTTAAATTAAAAGAAAAAAAATATTTTTCTCACCTTGAACCGCTTGTGTCTTATGTACATAAAGTGACAAAGTTCACACATGGGAGGTCGCTTTGTCTTCCGTGTTGAGATTTCTATCCATTTCTGAAAGAGTTACAAGAAGACAGAATTAGCAACCATATATATACCTCTCAAAACTGTTGGATGACAAATAAAATGTAGCAGTATACTGATAGTAAATATAATGGAGCCATATACTGATAATAAGAATGGTGGGGTCATTTACTAGTAATAAATATGATGGAGCCATATACTGATAATATATTTGAGCCATAAACTGATAGTAAAATTACAAAACACAAATATGAAGTACATCATGCACAAGTTGATTTTGACATATTGAGCTTTGGCATTTCCTATAAGTAAATTTTGTACCCTTTCAGATATAGCTTTCTAGATCTAGGGATATTTCCTTTCTTGCAGTTGAAAATGGTTTTATCATTGAACAAAATTTGTTTATTTTTGACTATTTGCTGACAGAAGTTTGTGGATAGTATCCTAGATTTTTAATGGGGCACATAAGTAAAACAATCAATTGTATCCACTCTTGCTCTCTGGGTAAAACTGCCTTGC
>BMAT01002769.1:40554-50792 GCA_019649035.1 Elysia marginata | reverse complement strand
AAAGATGAAAACAAAAATATACTTTTAGAGGCATTTTCTCTTACTAAAAACTCTGACATCCAAGTCATTTGCACTGATCGTGAGACCTATAAGCAAAAATTTAAAAGCACAAGTTTCTCACCTTGCCATGTGAGAAGGTCCAACCCCGCCGATGGCATGCGTGCTGTTGAGGCAGCTGTGGATGTTTGAGTTGCTGTTTGCACAGCTGTGCACCCGGCTTGGGGCTCGGCTACAGTTGCAGCTACGGCTGTGGGTGCTATGGGCATCCATAAGTCCAGACGGAAGGCTGGTAAGGCTTTCGATGCGAGTGCTGCTGATGTTGCTGGGGTCGATAGGACTTGAGAAGGTCCGTAAAAGGCGCAGCATCCTCTCCTTCTCTGGTTCATCCAACTCCTCCCCGTCATCTTCTTCTACCTCTCCTCCTCCGCCCTCCACATCTTCACCAGCAGCCCTCCGCTGGTGCTCTTCCCCACTCTGGTCACCGCTGTCTTGCATTTTTTTCATCTTGCCCTTGCCGTGCTTCTTGGGGGAGTTCTTGAATGAGTTGTTCGTGTTGCTGCCGACGACGATGCTGGTTGCTGCAGTTGTAATGGAGAGGCTGTCTTTTCTGGCCAGGGCAGACTCCTCGTCACTGCTCCAGTCATCGCTGCTTACGCTGCTGCTAATGAGACGGTCTGCGGGTGGTGGAGCTCCAGGCTCCATCGAACTGGAGGAAAAGAAAAACAGAGAAAAATAACATAGGGGCATGGGCTGACTGAGTTATGCAAGTAAAGAGCTGCATTAATATTCAGATTACATTGTCAAGAGTCGACTTTGATTATGCACACCTGTCAGCACTGTCTATACACCGTCATATGTGATGAACAAAAATCCAGTCAAATCATGCTGGTTCGAATACAGATACATGCTGGTTCCAAAAAAAAAATTAACCGAGTACAAAATACTTTGAATAAGTCTACATGTATAATTAAATTGAGTTTTGCCTTGATGCAGTGACAGCCTCGCAGGAGATCCAAAAAATTATTTGCAGAGAAAAAAATCCTGCCACCAAAAAAAAAAAAAAAAGAAAAGAAATAAAAAAGACGGCAAGTTTGGCCACATGCTTTAGTGTCACAGGAAAACTAGGAATCAGTCATGTGAGTCATATTCACACTAAAGTGAAGATAGCATACTAACTTATGCAATGAATGTCACATGACTTAGTGGTAAGTACTAGTGTTAATGTTACAAAAATAAAACCAATAAATCTACCCCATACTATTACTATAGTACAATTAGGTATGCAGCTGAAGAGGATGTGTCACCAAAAATAAACAAAATCATATTAATGAAAGATCTAAGATTTAGTGACACACTCGGGAGATGACGCTTTAGGCAAGTTCTCTCCCAACCATCAAAGTCTCCCAGCTGCTACATTTGTCGAGTTTCAGTTTAGAGGTAATTTTTTTTCTTTCTCACACATCAAGACATTGCATTGCCTGCAGACTTCACATCTTTTTTTTAAGTTAATAAAGTTACTCCTCTTTAAATTACTTACAACACTTAAGGGTTGTTGAGAAACATAAATAAAGTGCTGTAGTGTTAGTGAATCTCCTGCGTATTCGCTAATATCTCTTTCAACAGGAACCAATAAATGATTCGCTATTAAAGTTTACCTTAATTGCTATATATCGCAACTTTATTCACCATTCTGGTGTCAACGCCAGGAGTCTTAACGAAAACGCCCACACAATTTATATTAGTTTGCACACTAATTTCACCCCTACCCGCTTCTTCAACATTTTATTTTTGTCCGAATAGAACAAATAATAACAACTTACGCCAGCAAGGCATGCGTGCAGATAATTCGTTACCCTAAAAAGGCACGTAATCGAAGATCATAAACATTAGAATTGTGACGTGGTTTGTGGACGTGATCAGAGATTTAAAGGATGACAGCGAAACGGTATACCGAAGCTGTTGCACTGTTGCAGCGATCGAAAAACAAAAAATGATAAAACCAAAAACAATTCACCAACAGCAGCATTCATTATGGGAAGTACGAGCAAAACAAAGACAAAGACAAAAAAGGGAACAAACATGCGTAACGCACAATAAAGACCCCCCGCTCATTTCGCTAGCATGACTCATTGTTAAACAGATCCCCTGCTGATGAAGGGCGCTTGTAATTTAGCAGCACAGAGGTCCGTGCTTAACTTAATTACATGATATACGTTGCACAATACCTGTGATCTGTTTCATGGCAAGTTGACATGCACGAGAGTGCTTTGCAATGTTATACTCGTAAAGTACTAATTAAACGAAACAAACATTTTTTTTTACTATAATTATTTATTGCAGAAACACCAAGTATTGCTGGTGCATTACACAAATATTAGCTTTGAAGAAACGTTTGCGAATCATTTTTGGACCATGCCGCTATTTTAATGCGGTTGCGCTGCTTTAACTCTTCTTTCGATTCAGTCATGGCCCCTTTCCATCTAATCATCTGGCGACTTTCAGTTCGTTCAACCTCACCTATTTTTGTAATTATATGCCATCTTCAACTAATAACGAACAATGATATTATACAATTATTTCATGTTCCTGATGAATGAGGCTTCCTTCACTTGGTGAAGAGTCTCATCATTGACAGTTCTGTTCTTTCCACGCACACATATTATACATGATTCAACTTTAACTTCTAAACACTGAATAAACGATGCCAACGTCACTGCAGAACTTTAAAATATACGGTGGGTTCGTTCTCCTACCTACAGTCAAAGAGAATTGAGAGCAAGAGAGCCGAGACACGCTGGCTACGCGTATACGCATGCCTGCATAGCAACAGAAATAGAGCCGGTAAATTTAAAAGATGATAGCGGCAAGTATAAACACACACACTACACAGCCTACACTAAACCACTAGGCGTATACATGCTTCGTTTACCGGCTCTATTCGCATACGCTTTTGTTAGCACTGTTGTCACAAAGAGTTAGGCTCAGTTCTCCCTCTTGCTCTCAATTCTCTTTGCTACAGGGTCGTTTGCTCAGCTGGTCGTCTTCTATCTCAGCTTCCTTGTTGCAAAAGTGCCTGTGGCAAAAGGTCGTGTGAGATGTCGTGAGTGATGTCATGTCAGGCTTTGGGCTAAAAAAAATGTTTCAGAAATAAAATTATGACTCATGATCTTGTTTGAAATATGTAATGGGCTTAATGCAACATTTTGAAAACAAACTATTTTTACTGGACACGATATCGCACATAAAACCCATTATGTCGCGAGTGATTATGACATGAAAAAGGTTACTTTTCTCGAGTCTGGGGTGATTCTGACATGGATTATGCAAGTCTTGAGAGTATATATAATACTTTGGTTTTAGCATCAATGAATCCACTGCTTTATGTCAGTAATGTTAGAATTAAATGGGACCTTCTCAAAATTAATATGAAATGTTGACAGAGTAAAAATATATGTCTGCATCAAAGGTTGTCTTTTACCCAAAACGACCTTTTGTCAAAGCCTCATATGTAAACGGAGAGAGGCGTTTATTGTTAAGACTGGAACTCTGCATATAATCCACACAAAAGCTACCCTCCTTCTATATTTACAAACGATGGTTTTAATAAACCACAACGTTCATTCTTGAGGTGAAGTGTGTAATGAGTTTTACTGTCTTAACCTGTCATAATCACAACGAGGGATAAAAAACCACGTACATGAAATGGACACAGGAGACCATTTTAACATCTGTTGTTTTCATTTTTGGCCGTAAGTAAGTCGATCTCCAGGGGGCAAAACCAATAAAATCGACTTATCGTACAAGGAATCGAGTAAGGTGCAAGTTTTTAAAGGCTGACCTCGTGGGATACACCCAGAAAAAAAATCATGTTTACCGAAAATCGCGTTAAGCAACTTCGACCGTGTTATGATTTTACTATGCTGACAGAGACTGCACCAAATTCCAACCAACACTATTAATAGTAACATTAACAAGTACTAAAAATGGAAATAGGTTGGGCAGAAACGACTTAAACCCGAGGGCCGTTGCATTGCGCGGGCGCTCGCGAAGAGCAAGCAAACGGTTCGCCGCGAGCGCTCTCCTCCCTATGCAACGCTATTTTCAGCGAGCGCTTTTTAAAATGGCGGCCACCTATTTAAAGATAGCCGCCATCTTTTTTAAAATGGCGGCCAACTATTTAAAGATAGCCGCCATCTTGTTCAAAATGGCGACCACCTATTTAAAGATAGCCGCCATCTTTTTTAAAATGGCGACCACCCCTTTTAAAATGGAACCAAGTAACATTCCTAACAAAATAATTAGGCCCAATCAATAAAAGACTGCTTATTTTTGAAAACTTGTTCATTAAGCTGCTTTGGATAAAAAAATTTAATGATAGTAAAAATTGGCGAAATGTCTCCTAAGCCTAGAGGACTACTTTCGATCTTGACATTTCGAAAGGAAGTGGCGCCATGAAAATTCAGCCAATCAGCGTTGTTTAGTTCGCCACGCACTACCTCCGAAGGTTGCACGCGAGCGCTCGCGAGCGCTCTCGACGAACGGTGACAAATTTAGCGTTGCATAAGGCGAACGGAAAACGGTTTGCAAACGTTCGCACTATGCAACGGCCCTCTGGACAAAGACAGTTTTTCTACTTAGTGACACTAACGTGTCCGATTTCCGCCCGGGCGTGGGGAGACATGGTCAAGGTTAATTATCTGACCGAGTCGTACATGTATTAATTAACGCAAACCACCGTCCCTGACATTTCAGGGAGGCTAGACTGGCTGAAACAAAGTCCAGACACCGACAGAAAACACACCCGAGGAAATCAGCATGCACATCTTTGTATACAGACCCGGCACTGCACTAATTAACAAATAGTCTTATCATAGCCAGATGAATTACGGTAGTATTAGCACAACAATAACAACAATCGAGGGGACGAAAGAAGTGTCACCTCAGTGATATGGCATCCAACTAGATCTTTGCTGCTGTTTATGCTAATGTCGTTGGCAATGTTAATAAAAAAAAACAAAAAACAACACAGTCGCTATCTTCAAAACAGTGCGTTCCCCTAACAGGATTCGATTTTGAAATTAAGCGAAGACGCTGTTGAAGACCATTTCGACATTACTTTTAAGCAGCGCAATGACATTACCAATGATGTATTATATATATTCTCGTTAAGCTGAAGCAAAATGCAAATGATCTGACTGACAACTTAGTCCGATGAACCACGGTCAGTGAGGAAATTGAGATACCTGCATACAATTTTATGAGTACAGGTATTGGTTAATTACTCATGTCTGAAGTCAAGAGAATTCGTATTTCAGGGAAAGGCGACATTACAGACACCCTCCCCTCTCTCTCTCTCTCTTTCTCTCTCTCTCTCTCTCTCTCTCTCTCTCTCAGCGCAAGGGCTAAATTCTAGTTACGACTCAAGGTCTTCGGAGTTCGTAAACTGCTGGTTGTGAACCGGAGGCTGCTGTAATACATAAGTATGCATATTAGCGGTAGGTCATTAACTTTGGTCAGCATCCCAGTAGCCCGCTTGGATTAGACTAATACGATGTACTCTATGTCTTGTGTCAGGGAAGCTAGAGCCAGAACGTGTGCAGCAACGCTGGATAAACTTCTCGAATCCGAGGAACATCTAGGCACACTTTAATGTTTCTCCTTACTATAAACACGAGATTTTCTCTTATGCTAGAAGGGTAATAAAACTAACGATTATGAGTGAGGGAGATAGGTAATCCACATTTTTACACAAATTCTGTTCTTTGTGCAGAATTTTCATTGTTCAGGTTTTCATTAAGGAAAGAGAAACAGATTTATTATACCTCTCAGGCAAAGAACACCAAGTTCGCAGTACATGTTCTTGTAATTATATAATTATCCATCTACCCACCTAGTATTATCTACATGCATCTACTGCAGTGGTTTTTCTTCAGGAAAAGAACAAAAACAAAACACCGTGAGCACTCTTACATCTAGGTAAAATTTCGTGAGTATGCGTGTGTCTGGCAATCTTTCTGCGAATCTAATGTAAAACGACCCGCTACCTTATCTTTACACACACATAAAAAGAAGGTCAGCTGCTGAATTCTGAATGGTTTTTACTGTCCCCCAGAGCGGATCGCCTCCATTATATAACCATGGAATGTGTACCTGCATGCTATGTGTGGTGTTGGCAGACCCTGAATACAGAGCTTCTATGTGGAACAATAGCCCACGTACAGTGACTGACAGTGCAGATGTCGCGAAATAATGATAAATTGTGTGTGGGGTTTATGCACCGTGAAAAAAGTTTTACCACTAACGACGAGGGGCTAATAACTAAAGAAGACCCGTTAGAGTTTTGTAATAGTAGTAGACTAGTGCGTGTATTTTAGTTGCATGTTGGCAAACCCATTCGCCAACATGAGTGTATGTAAATAGGTCTATGTATTCCTCCTCAGCGTGATGAGAGGTTTTGGGTAAGTTTGAAGTGGACTTATGTAGAGGAGGAGAGGATTTGAGTTCAAGAGCTGTACATAAATACATGAATTGAGACAGAGAGAGAGAGAGAGAGAGAGAGAGAGAGAGAGAGGGGGGGGAGGGAGAGAGAGATAGAGAGAGGAGGGAGAGAAATAAAGATAGAGAGAGAGGGTGAGAAATAACGATAGATAGAGAGATGGAGAGACAAACAAAGGTAAAAAGACAGCTAGATGGACAGAGAAAGAAAAACCGCTGGTGTAGATGCATGTAGATGTATGGATAGAAAGATTGATGGGTAGATGGAGGCAGTTTTAGAGTTCTTAGCTGCAAGCTGCACATATCGGTGTACAGTGGCAACACTAATACAGTAACAGTCCCATTTTTAGAGAATTAAGAGATAGTTTGTACAAGAGAGAAAACCACTGAGGCAAAAAAATATTAACATTATTTTGCTCTCCACCACCGCATTTTGTATAGCCTACTATAAGAAATATTGTAAAACGGACTAATGTCGAAACAAGTGTAATTCTAGGATAAAACAGACAGAGGGTGCGTTTTCTGGGAAATTCATATACACCCCACCTAGTTATTCTGTTATGTTAACAAACCAACGTTTTTGGCAAGATTAAATAAATTTATAAGACCAGAGGCGTACGATTTACAAGCTTACAGACTGGAAAATGTTTTCATGTTCATCAAATATCTTGTAAATATATAAAACAAAAAAAAATATATGAAACGTTATACAACTTCGATTTACCCAGGGCATATTGTTCGATCTAGTCAAACCAGTCCAATACTCCAACGAAGAAACTATAATATCACGCCATTTCTCCCTATCGTAGTGTAGTTCATGAGAGAGTCATAAGCAAAAGCCACCCCAACACCAACTCGGCTCAGCAAAACTACTGAGTACTACATGTATACGGTGCTAGAGTATCGGCGCAAACTTTCGCAGTTTTAGCGTGCCACATATTGTATCGATCGAAACCCTTGCCAAGATTCGCAGGTTGCAGATAGAGGGCGACACACAAGCCGAACTAATACTTAATGATGTTAACGGCCGTCAGATTGGCGTTTGCGCGTGTGTCCGTGTAAATAGATGAGTTAGTAATGAAAGGAAAGGCAAAGAAAGCAGCAAGAGAGAGAGAGAGAGAGAGAGAGAGAGAGAGAGAGAGAGAGAGAGAATCAGTCCCATCTTTGAGAAACTGTATTCAAAGCGAAGAGTTATATTTTATTTTAGCATTTTAAATTTAATGCATGCATTACTGCTAATAATATCTTAGGGTCTTTAGATTCCTTTTCTCACCCTACTCCTCCATCCACGTCCTCATTCTGTTTGCTCCGAGAAGCTATGTCATACATATAAAAACTATACCTAGAGTGTGGAGATCATTGTGCAGCCATCCAAGGTTGTTATGTTTTGGCAAAATGTCAAACGACTGCAATTTCATCGAATGCTCAGCTCGATACATTTGATTTAAATATATGTGAAGCATACTATGACTAAAATATGATAAAAAAAACATAGACAAAAGCCTTGAACTTGAGAACGCTAGCTTGGACCAGAATCTGGTACAGAACTCGATGCTGAATAAGTAAAATGCGTGTGCTATACAATTGCAAAACAATAATACTATAGATTGACGACACGAATCAATTCTATTGATAAGTTGCCTATAAGAATATGTTAGAGGTAGATGGAGCCGCAAGCACACGTTTACATGAACTTAATATACGGATTCTCTACAACACTATACTTTCAACGTGAGCAAATTGTCTGTGAGTATATGAAATAAAGAATTATTATTATTTTTTATTATTATTGTACTTTTTACATTTAAATCTTTGGAAATGGATGTATAAAACTACTCAGATTGACCAAGAGTGTTAATATAAAGGGTATAACGACCATGATGATTGATTAAATAAGGCAACGAATGCTTCGACTTTCAAGATTTGTAGAGCATCTAAATGTCTTTACTAGAGAGAGGGGTCATTTTTGGTACCCCTTGATTTTGGTACAAATGCACTTTTAGAGTTATAGCTGCTCTACAGTTTCAACGAGTAAGTACTGTATACCCACAGTACATGGTACACAGTGCATTACTGTGTACTGACCTCCCTCCCGAGCTACGTGGCTACTCGCTCGTATGTAATGCGTACAAGGTTTTAGATCTGGGTTTGTTGGCAGGCTTTCAGAAAGTTTTCCTCGGCCAGGCTGACCCTCACCTTTCTTTGGCAGCTGTTAGCATGGCTAACAACCCCTTCCCCCTCTCTTTGTCTTACAATCTTTCTGAAGAATATGTGCGCGTAATTGGGTATATGTATCTCTCCTCTCCCTGCCTGGAGTTTAGTTTTTAGAACACCATTGGCATGCGGCGCGCAGAATATAACTATCGAATACGACGGAAAAACAGTACAGTACTACGGTTTCAATAACAACATCATAAATGCTTAAAGTAACAGCCCCTTCCCAACTTTAGTGTCACTGGACTTGATAACCAGCCCCTTCTACACTTTACATCAGTCTTGATAATAACACGCGAACTCCTTAGATCTTTGTATCCTTCCTGTCCCTGCCACACCCTGGTGTTGTTTAGTTTTTTTAGAAGACTCTTGGCACGCGGCTCGCATACATGTAATAGCCGAATACGATTGCAAGGGGAGAAGAAAAAAAAAGACATTAAGGCACTACGATTTCAATATCTATACTGTGCGTGCTCAATGTAGCGAAGTGCTTTTTCTTTCAGGGGAGATCCTACTATTTGAGAGAAACTTTTCCTGCGTGAGCTCACGAAAAGGTGTTCAGAGAAAGACATACAGCAAAAAACCCCCCACCTAATCATAATTAAGCCTGCCTTGCATTTTTAAGCGCAAGTTTTCGGATAAAACACATTAGCTTATTCAATCTTTAAGTTCTAAATTCTATGATCTCAAAATTAGAACGTTCGACACAAAAACTCAACCTAAATCGAAACAAAACAAAAAACAAAAAAAAAACAACAAAACAAAAAACCGCTACGTTCTGTGAGAGCAATTAAAGAAAATCAAAACGATCGAACTGGCAAGAAATCAAGTCAAAGTCCATTTTATTACGTATATAAGTAGTTCAAGCAGGAATCTAGCAAGCATTTATAGCTTGTCTTCAAAGGAAAACATAGTTACTAGACTATGATCTTAATTCCTGAACCTTCTTTTTCAGTTTTTTATTTAATAATAAACCAGTGAGCGACCCAAAACAGTGCGATCGATAAAATCAATTGCAAATTAAATAAATACAACAAATAAAACCAATTGCATCTATTTGTGCTCATGGCCTTCCACAAAACAGCCAGGTCAAGGCGTGAGCCATCATGACCAGGAACAAGAGCTTTCGATCCTAGTAAAAATAACACCTGGTGTCACCGTGGTTCGTTCACAAAAGGATTCCGCCACGCACTCTGGCTGTGGTTACTTAATATTTAAAGCACAAGACTGGGGGAAAACCGGAAAAGGGGATATGAAGAGCTATCTAGGCAATTGAAACAAATGAGGAGCTCGCTGAGGCGGCACTGATTGGCAATCTGCATACGGCGCTAGGCACTAAAAAAAGTGTTTTGTGTTGGCTGCCCTTGAAATTGGGTGACATAAAGGTCATGTAGATACATCTCCATGCACTTTACCAAAACTGCCACGGATTGCCCTAAACCAATAAATGTTTGCAATTTGAACTTTAATGCCCAAATCCCTTACTAGACAACATCTTGATACTTTAAACACACCCAAAAAAAAAAAAA
>BMAT01002769.1:12870-24386 GCA_019649035.1 Elysia marginata | reverse complement strand
CCCCCTTCGAAGCCACACACCATGAATGTAAAACAACCAGGAAGCAGAAAGTGCATTGAAGCACAATGTTTAATTTATGAATACAATTCATAAATAATCATTATGAATTTGGACTTTCCAAGCATGATAAAGCCAGCTGACTATTAGTGCAGGCGGTGACCACGTTATGATGACCTTAGCCAGTGCAGTGCAGCCATCGGCCAGCGCTTTCATGACACCGGCAAAACAGTTTAAAAATTTAAATTTATATTAAAGGGTTAGGGTTGAAGAGCCCAGTGTTGTAACCTATGTGCACGTTGAAATGTCAGTGCGAAAGTTAGGTAACAGCCTTACACCGGCGCGACTCAAATTAGGAATCGGAGAAGCTTTGAAACAAGTGCAATTGAATCAGCTTAAGATAAACCCTGGTTAAGATGAACTTTGGGTTAAGATAAACTAGGTTTTTGACCCCTTTCCTTTTTTTCCCTTTATAATGATATTGCTTCACACACACACACTTTGGATAAAATAAAACTTTTTATTTGGGCCCAGCAGGATTTATCTTAAAAGAATTCCAATGTATAGTAACGAGATTCACCTTACAACATCTCATCACTGTTGGCACCTCAAATAATTATGTGTTTAATTCAAAACCCGTTGTTATGCATTGATTATCATTTTTAACAGACTTGTTTTTCAAAACTTTTTTGCATCATGGCTCGATACATTCGAGATGCAAAAAATAAATAAATAAATAAATAAATAAGGAAAAAGAAGGAAAAATAAGGAAAAGTATGAAAAATTGAATGATAATCAAACTGAATTGTACTTCATGTGACACTGTTATCAGGTGTTGAATGACTAACAGATGAAATTCAAAGTTCAAGTTTAATCTGAACATTATAACCTGAGTTTCCAAAAATTGCCTTTGAATAGAATGAAATGAATCATGCTCTAATCCCTACATTCAATCATGCGCAATATTATTACAATTATCAAGATAACGAGCTTCACAAAACCTACGCCTCAATTTTAATTTAAGGAGGGTGGCAAATTATGAAACAAAGTCACACAATCAACTGGTTACACTGACCGACAAGTCGCTACAGTCAGAAATACATTTAATATAAGATACCAAAATAGACTTGTACGGTGGTGCGGTATGGGTTTGTTTAATTTTATTATTTTTTTTTAACATTTTGAACAGATTTTCATGAAAACACGCATGGTCATGGTGTAAATGTGGGTTGGTTTTTAAACTTTTTCCCTCGTCTTTTTTTTTAAACGGATTTTCATGAAAATACACATGATCAGGATGTTGGTCGGTTGGTTGTTTGAATTTTTACGTCCCAGTCAACTTCGAGGTTATATCAGGGACGGCACTGGGGACAATTGAAAGCGTGCTGCTACACTGGGATGTAAGGAGCGCTTGCGTACACCACACCCAGTCACATTATCCTGACAACGTGCCGACCAGACTAAATCCATAATGCCAGACACTAGGTGGATCAGCTGCTAATACCAATTTTAAAGTCTTTGGTTTGACTCGGCCGGGAATCGAAACATGCATCTCCCGATCTCTGAGCGGGTGTCTTACCCGTTAGAGCACAGAACTGGTCAGCGTCATGATGGGTTGCTTGCCATTCGTAGCGCACCAGAGGACAAAATCCACAGTCAAAAGTGCACAAAACAGAGAAACGTCTAAGAATATAGAACACATTCATTCCAAAAACTGTTGCAGCTGTTTTAACTCTTACCTAGAGTCCATATGTTATGAAAACCGACAACAAATACTGGATATTTCTTTTCACTTTTCAACCCCCCCACCTCCCACTATCACCTGCTTAACAAACAAAGAGGTGATAATTTCTAATAAATATACATTAAAAGAGTTGACCAGTTAAGTGAGTAAATGTGAACAGAACAAAAAACAACAAAAAACGGATTTCAAATGCATGAAAAGTTCAATCTGTGCTCTTTGGATGAGGGATTCACGACGCCCCCCTGCCCCTCCAAACACATAAAAAAACCAATTTAATAATCTAGTTGTCTCGCCTTTCCAGCTCGAGCAGTCGAAGGCCATTGGGACGCCAAAACGGCCAAAGTGCCTCTCACTCTGAGTCAAAGTGCCTCTCTTCCGCTGGAGGTCAGGTCATTGGATGGAAGAGGTCAAGGGCAAATAAAAACTGTTTTCGACAGAAGATAACATAAGTGGGTGTATGTACTGTAAATACTGTAAACAGAGTTAAGGCCAGGTCATTTCTTTATATCTTTTCCATGCCAGGTAAGGTTCGTGGATATAATCGTCTACAAGAATAAAATGAGAGCAAGGCAAAGGACACACAAAATATACGATAGGAACAAACTAAAAGAGCAAAACTAAACACACGTACCTAATTCGCCTTCCTTTCTTCTTTTGGTCTTAGTGCACTTGTACAGTGATGAAGCACGGATGGTGAGAACCATAGCAAAAATAACGATAGATAATTTTTTGTTCATCGGTGTACAACGGCTTGTGTCAATAAGGAGACGTTTAAGTTATTCACGAAAAACTTCGGTTTTGTGTATTGACCTAGGCCACCGCACTTAAGTATGGTGGCCTAGGTGTTGACGAATTTTGTTATTCAATTGTTTTTGTTTGTTTTTTTTACAAAACAGTAGCATAATCTAAACCACTGTAGTAAACAACCCAATCAGTGGAAAAATTAACAAACCGGAGCATCTCTCTCTCCCTCTCTCTCTCCTTCTTTCTATCTATCTCTCACAACCCACCCCAATTATGATCACCACCCAATTGAAGAAAAAAAAAACAACAAAACAAAAACAAATGCATTTTAGTGTGTGGGCGTCGTTGATTCGTGAAGTTATTTACTAACCAGTAGCCACGTAACTGACTGAGCGAACAGGGCTTGTTTTCTTCTCTTTCCACGAACGAGCCTTGACGCACTCCCGTTTATAAATCCGATTATCGATTTATCAAAGCCTGCGGACTTAAACGGGTGACTTCAAAACAAAACACAAACTCAAACAGCGCGTTGTAAACAATATCCAAAAACCATCTTTGTTCAGGGCAAACTTTAAGCCTGTGCACGCGCAAAAGACTTTCCGGGTTTTCATCGTAAACCAGTTGCGGTCGTATTAGCCATTAGAGTCCAATATTTAATGTCCGGAGTTTTAGGCAGTTTCAAAATCAAATGTATCATTTTTATATCTGAATGCAACAATTTAATAGATCTATAACTACAAAATATCTAAACCATATATTCATACAGCTGACAAATCAAAAACCCGTTTTCAAAGACAGGTGTACTGTTATAGAGCGGCTAGTATGTGACCGGAATAAATTATTTATAATCGGTAGGCTAGGAGGCCAGACCACCATCGGCAAGTGACCCTATTTCGCAATATTAATTCTAGATCTCATAACCCAGCGCACCTGGTGCACCAACGCGTAAACTTTGCTGAGTCGGAAACAAAACAAAATACCCTCACAAAATTACAATGTCGCGACCTTCCTACCTCTTTCCTGGGATCAATACTTTAGCTTGCGGGTGCACGCGCTAGGCCTAATGACACACTGCATCACTCTGCATAGGCTACAACACTATCTAGGCCTAGCTTAGCCTGCTTTGTCTAAATAATGGCCTGAGATCTTTTAAAACGAGTGATAGCAAGGATTTTGCAGCAACTGTACAAAAAACAAACAAACAAACAAATCACGTCATCATCAGTTCTGGTCGTTTATCGATTTGATGTTGTTTTTTTTTTTTTCACAATAAAAGGTGAATTTAAGTTTGACGCTTTAGGTTTTATTTGTCCTTATCTGTGCGCCAATATGAAATTGTGATCGAGTACAAAAGCAGGGATTTTTTAAAGATGACACACAAAGACTTCAGTTTTGAAAAATGAAAAAAAAATATAAAGATAAAAAATACACACATGATAAGGCCAAATCTTATTCTAAATAGTACGATTAAATGACCAAGGTTACAGTTAAGAAGTAACATGATTTGTCATTTACCGAATGGATGTCAATGAGACGTTAAATTCTTACAGTACTTAAATCACTCCAACGTTTTTTTATAATAATTTTTTTGACGGTTACAATAAGAAAACTGACCTGTGAATGAAACGAAGCTACAGTAAAAAAAACCCACAGGCCTGTAGTGCTATCACAACTAGGCTATCCTGATAATCAATCTCAACACAAGAGGGTACAGTACTCAAATATAAATACTAAGATTCTCTCACATCTGGGTAACCTTTACTACTACATGTAAACCCTGCACTGGGCGCAATATAAAATGTGCTAAAGTAAAGTTTAAACAAAGACTCGAGGTCGGTAATTTTCCCCATATCAAGCCAGACTTCAGGTTACGGAAAATTCTTCTTCTGTGGTCCTATTTTTACCTTTGGAAATCGAGAAAAACGGAAATATTTTTTCCAGAAGAATCCGACTATACTCAATTAGAGAACAGAATGATTTTAAAAGAATATAGCAAAGAGTCTGGAAATTTTATACAGTTTACTTCCTCACAACAAAAGCAAATTATAAACAATGCAAGGCAATAAAGCGCCACGGTGCATGACGGTACTGCAACTGCAACCGCAAGCTCAACTGACTCAGGCCGCTATCAGCTGTCCGAGAACACCATGACACTGGGCACATGATACACAAAAGGTACTTAAAATAACTGGCCCTCACTGGCGCCAGGTACACAATACACTCGAAAGTTTGCAAGGTCTTCTCTAATAATTAGTGCTTAACGCAAGGGAAATACCCTGGGCTGATTTACAGCCTATAGTATAACTGCCGTGGAAGTTTTACTGCCCCTAAAATCAGAATCTGAGTCAGTTTTCGTTTCTAGTTCTACTCTAAATATAATCTCTTTG
Source organism: Elysia marginata (assembly GCA_019649035.1). NCBI lineage: Eukaryota > Metazoa > Mollusca > Gastropoda > Plakobranchidae > Elysia > Elysia marginata. The sequence continues at coordinate 19,514 of BMAT01002769.1, read as the reverse complement.
GATGAGGAATTGAAAAGCTCCGGGGGTGAAACCACAAGGGCTATTCATAGCTAGCAGACCTCATTATGGGTTTTTCTAGATAAGGGTTAAGTTTGTTTACAAAACATTTCTATAATGCCCACAGTTGTTATATATTAATAAGCTTTGCTGACGCCAGATTTATTTTCGTCAAGGACGATTGCAATACAGAGTTATTCTTATCCCTTAGACGTTAGACTGAGCGAATCTTATGGAAGAAATGAAAAAAAAAACTGTAATTGAATACACTGTATACAGAGATATCGTAAGATCTATAATAAAATCTTGAATGATTCAATTTTCAAAGCGCAAATTTTTGCAAAAGAACTCTTTGTATTATCAAAACATAATTTGTTTAAAAAAACTGCTACAAAAACTATCATATTCACAACAACTGTCTCAAATATTTATGGATCACTTCGGACACCATCGTTGATACTTATGTACTACTTTTTCATTACTATTACAACTACAACTAAAAAAAAAAGAACACAAAAAAACCATCAGCACCACCACTGCTACTACTATTACAGCTGATACTACCAATGCGACTGCTGATGCCACTACCACTTATTTGAATTTCACACTGCTGTTGCGACTACTACTACTACTACTACTACTACTACTACTACTACATCAACTATTAGAAGCATGTTATAAAATTAAAATTCTTTTAGTTGACTTTATAAAATATTTTTTTCACATCCACACTGGCATAGCAACTAATATGTACTAGATCATAGTTTGGAAATTCATGATAAACAATTATTGTCAGTTGTTACAGTTCCAGAACGTTTTTAATTTTACAGACGTTTTTCATCTCCAAAGAGTAAGAGGTTTGATTGATAGAAGATGATTTGACTGAAATTTCAAGTTGACATGGTTAGAGAGCAGGCACGTATTGTTGGTCAACCACGATTCACTGTGCCTGGCTTCTGTGCTTTTAATATAGGTTTCAAGCCCTACAAGCCCGCTCAGGAGGAGGACACAGAGGCAGGATTTCATTATGATTTCCTCACTGGGGTGCCACTATTTATTTTTAAAAGTAAATTATAAGTTAAAAATAATGCACTTCATTGCTCAGGAACATTGACTACTAAAAACTCAGAGAATTCTTTACTATGAAATTTAGGCTTAGAATAGGTTGGCACCCCTCTGAGGAAATCCTTCCAACAAAGCCATACAGGAGGAAATCCAAGATGTCTTATAGGCCAATGGGGCCTGTCAGTCAATCGTCTGCTGTTAAAACCAAACTACCTGTGGGTGTTATTACGCCATGTTATTGTCGGCGGCGCGCAAGACCTCTAATGAAATGTCTAGTAGTAGCAGCCCTGTTTTCAAACTTTTTTTTCAATCAAATCATTTCAAATCATATAGGCGTATTTAAAGTGCCCTTAAATTTTACAATAGCCGGGCGGCCAATTTTGTTGGATAGGATGTCCGCATATAAATTCTTTATCATTTTTGGCGCTTATTTTAATCTGTTACTGTTAGCGCTATCTTAGTTACAAAATTATAAATATAATTTTATGGTCTGTCTTGGATTGGGTAAGTTAACACATCAAATAATTAGAAAGTCTAAAGTAGAATAATATATGTCATTTTGTGAAAAAAGTAAATCCCAAAATTGTATTCAACCGCATTCCTCTAAGTTCTGACAAATATCAATTGCTATTTAAAAAATATGCATGCAACTTGCTAGTGGCCAGTTCAGCGTACTCTAAGCTTGATCTTTTTTTTCTCTTTCTCTTGTAAATAATAACACGCTGAGGCAAACAAACGCGGTCAGATTTGTCCAATCACACAATAACACACACAAACGATTTGCACATGTATGAATTGACTACAGATGTCAACGTTTGAGCCTATAGCTTGTTTGTTGGTCCCTTGACTTTGAATACATGTGCAGGTTTGCATTCTTGCTTTGGCCATTATATTATGTTTAGGCATAAATAAACGTTGTACCTGATTGTCAAGAGGAAATTTTCCACAGTAATTGTCAGAAACAAGATGGACTTCATATTTGGCTCGCTATTGTTAAATTTATTACCCCGCCTTGTTTTGCCCTACCAGCAGACCAATGCCAGGTCATCAATAAATTTTAATTTTTATGCTCACCTAAACCAACATAGCCAACCAAAATATCAACCCTAAACAGGATTTCTAGATCTAGATCAACTCAGAACTCTTAACTGAACTGATCTGGAATATATTCTAAAGAGATTATAGGCCTAGATAGGCCTATAGATCTAGGAATAGGTTTAGACCTGTAGCCGTATGCATAATCACCAACAAACTTGAGGCAGTTTACGAGCACGTAAGGCTTTACGAGGTCGTACGTTTTCAGCTGCGTAAACCTCAACTTGTAAAATTTACACAGTATGCATAAATTTACAAGTTTACGCGCTGCTCTAGCTACAACACCGTAAGCATGAGTGGACGCTTAGAGCTTTTAAAAAAAGTTGCTTCTGCCGTGTTCTGGTGTGCATGCCCACTGGGCCAGCCCCAAAGTATTATAAGCTAGTTCTAAAAGTAGACACGGCAACTGTTATGCAGGGTAAAACTGCAAAGTGTCGCATCAGTTGAGTTGGGTTTAACTTAAGAAGATTGTAAAGAAGAATGTTGTGTTCCTTATCCACGAGAACATTATAGAGGTGTAGTTATAAACCAGTCCAGAAAAGATGATTTAATTTTTGGGGTAAAGAAACAGACCAGATAAACTTAAATTACAATCTAATTTCTAGGTCTATCCTTGTAAACAGTTTGTAACGCTTCCAACGCTAGTTGATTCCAGCCCTGAGTTGACTCCCTGCCTTTGATTAACTTTTTATCCATATATTCCAGGCTCTCAAAATCTCAGAATCATTATTAAATTTTACAACACAAGTTGTAGACCTTGGAAGCTCTCTATATCTACATGACATGTACGAACACAAAGAAGGTCTACAAGTACAACTCAGTACAAGCTAACGATAATTTAAAAAAAAAACAGTGAAAAATGTGGTCCATCAAAACAGTATTTGCTGTCTAGGAAATCCATGTTTCTGTAAAATTTCGTCGACTGTCAAGGCAACGGATCAGATTATAAATTTTTATCGCCAGATACTCATTCTCTTCGCTTGCACTAAGCGGCATTGTCTTCGAAAATATATGCTGCTTGATAGAGTGCCATGTGGGAATCAATGCCTGTTACTAGGGTACAGTGCTTCAACGAACCCATAAAGTTACACGACCCTTTATTGTTGCATGGTGTTTAAATATATATATGCATACACCCTAGAACTGCTATATGTGCCCGTAAAGACAGTTACGAACCCGTAGGCTAATAGTTACAGGGGGATTATGCATGCGGCTACTGGAAACTATCACTAGATCTAATCTAGGCCCATGTTTTTCACCTTTCTTGTTTCCACTTAATGAGATTGAGAAAGAACACAGATATTATATAAACCTGTAGACATCCAAATCAAGAGATCTTCAGGGCACAGAGGAGACGACGAAGACGGGAATGACAACGGTGTAGGCTAGATCTAGATCTAGTCTACAGTTTTTAAGCAAGAGATTACTTGAGCAATGGAACAAGTCTTAATTAAGACTCTATATCTAATCCTAGATTTTTAGAACCTATAGAGTCTAGATCTAATCTATCTCTAGATCTAGATCTAGATTATAGTCAGTCTCTAGGCTTACTTACCGGGTGTGTCCCGTTAGTAGACGTAGATCTAGATGTCCTGATCTAGATCTAACCAAGATAATGAATTTCGATACGGTATGTTCCACTAACAACACAGGTATCTCATCCGAGGAGTTAAGTACATAAATTACACAGGTCTGTCGCCTCAGTCGCCTGGGCCTACTTATCTGCAACGTAATCTACGTTGGTAGGCGACACACGTAGGAGAAATGTATACAAGCCAAGGATTGGAATCTTCAGGAAAGCTGTTATGACCCGTTCCAGCCAGTTTGCTAGCAGAATCGACTCAAGCTTGGTCACATGACTTTTGTTTATAATGGTGGTTCCTGTAATGCGCATGTCCTCTGGTGCTTTGTTTTATTGCTTTTTTTTTCCGTTTTGCTTTTTTTCTTCATGAGAGATCTAGATCTAGATCTATATCATAACTTGCAACCCGTTTTTTTTATCTAATGTATATTTATAAGCTAAAGGATGAAACTTTCTCTTCGTGCATTGTTTAGAGTTTCAAACAAAAAAGTTGTTGGTAACACGGGTGTGAGTGCTGTTTGGTCCTATTTCTTTGTTCCTTGCGCTTTTTTAAAGGTCGGTATTGTAATCAAAATCGTAGAATGAGAATTTCAAAGGTTTTGGAGGTTTTTTTTCGAGTCGGGATGTAGGCCTAAGACCCGTCAATTTATGCACACTAATAAGTCTTCCGAGGCGTTTAAACTAAATTGAAAACCTCAAGATCATCCACGGGTCTTAGGCCCTCAAAGGTGAATACCGTATTCTTGTATTATAATAACCATAGGCCCTAATAATGATAATTATAATAATAATAATAATAATAATAATAATAATAATAATAAAAATAATAATAATAGAATGTAATAATAACAAAAAACTGCGCTGTCTTCATAAACAAGTTTTCGAAAAGTGTATTTAATGACAGAAGGAAAATACCAAGTCCTACTCTGTTTTGGTGCAAATCGACCGACGAAAATTAGGCATAATAATTACTATGTAACACCATTTGGGGTGTAGGTAGGGGTGCAACAATAGTGATTCACCAGGTGGGGGAAGGGGGTGTAAGCGCAAAGTTGTAACTCTTAACTTTAACCGATCTTTTCTCTCTCAAACTCAAAGGACATGACACTTTACTAGCACTTGAACTTTGGGGTCGTCTTAAAATATAATCTAGCCGCTCCTAGAAACAACCAATATCGCGCGTTTCTCATTCACCGTTCGGCTGTATTACTGAGGAAGACTGAGGAAGAATGACTGCAACATGTTTGTTCTTTCCCGAGAGATATAATGAATGAGTCAATTACTGTGAAAATAATTTACAAGCAATTCTCTCCACACACAAACGTATTCTTTCTTTTTCTTTTAGCACGGTGGTCAACGTAAAGAAAATAGATGGTACCGCATATGTAAAATAAACCCGCAGTGCTAACAAAATTTGTACGTTTTGTACCTTTATTTTTCCTATGTCATCACCCAACACCGTCGCCGTTGCAATCGAGGCATTAAAAAAAATATTTATACCCGATAAGGAATGTTCGCTTTCATAACAAGAAATTCTCGTCAAGCGATCTCAACCAGTCGTGAACAACTTTCGCGATATCCTTCGTGCACTTTTTTCAAGCCAGATGTTACCAAAGAATCAGCAGCCTCTGTACCAGTACCGCATTCCACCCAAGGGAAGTCAATCTGCTCCCATCATCAGTTGGGTGTCTTTACTTGAGACTTTGAAGACACTGCGTAAAATATGGTAACTAGAGGAGACTAAATCTGTACTATGAGAGAAGAGGGGGACGGAAGGGGGGGGGGGGGGGCTATGTTAAATCAGCGCGATCTTGTGAGTCTTTTGGTTGTTTTTTTTTTTAAAGTAGATCTACACGTATTCCTTTCAAATAATCGCCGCTGTTGTTTTATTTTCAAAATTCTGTAGCCTGTTTAGGCCTATCTGAAATGTTCAGGAATTAGCATCCTTAATGAGTTACAATGGTCAAAGAGGCTGGTAAGGAAGAATGTTCACATTTTTACACACAGGAAACACGCATTAAAAAAAGGTTTTCAGTTTAAACATGAAGGATAACTTCAGGCCCTCATTGATGGCGCTTGTTTTTGTTTTGTTTTGTTTTGTTTTTCTTTATAGACCACCACCAATGCCCACGGTTTATATAAACAAAATTCTCCCATATGTAATGCCTTTAGTGATAGAACTTATGTTTTCTGCGTCCTTCACTTCATTTTTCTGTGTCGAAATGGTTTCCTCTATGGTGTCTTTTCACGTTTAATAAAGGAAAAGTTTATGGAAATCATTGCTTTGTAATTATAAGGCCTTCAAGGAGGAACAATTCATGCAAATTTATGATACCAAAATTGTATACCAACCCTTTTCATGCAATCGACTATGAAATGGGTTTTGAACGGCCAAATGGTAATTTCCACGCTGCACTTTTTATGAGCCAACCAAAGGAGATGCTTAATATTTTACACAAGCATGTTCATGCCTAATGTGACTCCAAACATTATGTGAATCTGTCATGGTGATAATTAATATCATTTCTTTACGCTGAAGAATAACATTTTTATCACCCGCTCGTGTATGCTGTTTGGGTACCTGTAAAGGTCAGATAATTAATAGAGGCGATTTTATATTCCCTCAATAATTAAAAAAAATCGAGGGCTAGCAACAATAATATTATAGGATTATTGCTGTTTTTATTATTATTATTATTATTATTATTATTATTATTATTATTATTATTATTATTATTATTAATATTGTTGTTGTTGATGTTGTCATCATCATCATCATCATCATCATCATCATCATCATCATCATCATCATCATCATCATCATCATCATCATCATCATCATCATCATCATCATCATCATACTTCTTCTTCTTTTTCTTCTTCTTCTTCTTCTTCTTCTTCTTCT
>BMAT01002766.1:296849-315089 GCA_019649035.1 Elysia marginata | reverse complement strand
AAGAACTCTACATGAACTCTAAAGGTTAATGAAATATTCTAATTATACTAATATATGAAATAAAATGAATCATATTTAAGTTCTCAGAGACTTCCATAAAACAAAAAATTTAATGAGAAATGACCATAACTCAAACAAGCCTTGCCTTCCACATATCAAAGGGGTAGGAGTTTTGTGTACAACTTAAATAAAAAAAAACCCACACAAAATTCACTAAATCATAATAAATATAATGTTGTTAGGTAATATATAAAACAAAGTCAAACATAACTGAGTTCTCAGAGGCTCTAATAAAAGACACATATTTTTCCATTAAAATTTGCTAGACATGTACACATAATAAAAGTACATTCTTTTTTTTTCCAATAAATATTTTTACTACATGGACCTTTTGATTTAATTTTAAGAATTGAAGTTACAAAGGAACCAGCACTAGACGAAACAAAACATTACCGTACACCAATTTGACCAATAAAATAGGAAAACACGCCTGCATTCAATAAAGGTGTCCAGTAAGAGAGAGAGAGAGAGAGAGAGAGAGAGAGGGGGGAGAAGGCAGGCGGATCGACTGACTACATCCAATATTTCATTTCATCTCCATTGATTTTGTTGATTTGTTTTTTTTTTGTTTTCCATATCAATCGAGGTTTGTCCTTTCATAATTTTCTGTAGGCTTAGCAATAGACTGATGGTCTTTACTAATTAATTTTAAATAGGCCTGCCGGCAATAAATTTACGTCCTAGTTTACACTTTAGATCGAGTTATTTTCATTTTGCCACGGCCAAATAAACGGTATCGATCATGAAACTTAATCAGTGCTAACTAGTACTACATTTAATCGGGCCAGTAAAAATGTAAAGATTTAGAGACACATCTATAAACATGCTATCGCCAACAAAGAAAACTCTATTGTGTCAATAGAGTTAGACACGTAGCATCGAAAGCTTTACTACATTTCAAAATGGCGGATGGCTATCAACAGGCCAAGGTCAGAGTTCAGCTATCTGAGCGGCGATTGACGTAGATAAAAGGGATGCTCAGTCTGATAATGTGGGCTGTGCGCTGTATATACAGGGCATACTTGTTGCTAAATTAGATGGGGTCATTTAATTAAGACCGATCATAATTAATATTGCACAAGTGGCTAAACTTTGGAGTCATGCCTCCTATATTGCGTACGGTCTTTCTGAGAAAAGACGCCACTAATATTGATATCTCATAATATTATGGTTATAAATACTTCACAACGACAATCAACATAGTGAGCAAGTCTTGTTTACAACATTATTTTACCGAAGTGATTAAATCCCTGAGACCATCGCTAATGATGGACTGGGCTTGAAAAAATGTCAATCAATCGATCAGAACCGAAGTGATTACCCGCAATACTATAACCAATAACGTTAGTATGGCAAAATCGTTTTCCGCAAAAGCAAAAGTCGAATGTGGCTGATTCGCTAGAGCAGACATCAATGTTCTGTTCAGGTGTTATAGAATGGCAGCTGACAAAAATGNNNNCCCCCCCCCCCCCAATAGATTGTTTTTAGGCGTTCTAATCGCTGGTTAATATCTGGATTAAATGAACAATTCCCCATTTTTTCAATGCAGATACTCGGTTTACATACATAGTACATCCTGGGTTTAAAAAGTCTGGTTATGGTTTTGACAACTCAACGGAACTGCTGTGAAGACAAAGAGTAGGCCTAGCCTTTCAAAGCTAACGAGGAAACTCAATCAGAACTAGCGTAGATTCGGGCTTGAAGGTTTGGAATAACGGCGGATCGGCTTTAGAATTTAAGACTAACCTTACTCGATTGTAGATTCCAGGTCTAAGTCGACAGTCTGCAAATCAATTCCTCGACTTGTCTAGATCTAGATCTAAAATCTAGATCCCTTCACCATAATAATCAAGTGCCGTCTTCGGTCCGAAGGTTGGCAACCATTTCTCTCCATTCTTCTTTGTGCTCGGCCTTCCGTTTCGTATCTCCACAGCTTGTCGACCCTGACCATTCCTTTACATCGTCCAATCAGTTCCTTCTTGGCCTTCCCTGTCCTCTCTTCCCTTCGATTTTCATTTCTAGGGATAGTTGTAGCAAAGGCACCGAGCTGCCTCTCATGGTTTCCGCTTCATAATTTGTTGCAACAATCTTTCGCCGACATTGGCCATTTGTATAATTTTTTAGGGCCGTTCTTCTGTTCTGTCCATGGGACCTTGAGAAGTCTTCTGTAGCACCACATTTCGAACGTCCGTATCTTCTTTTGAACCGTCTTAGAACAGGTCCATGCTTGAAAACTGAGAATACGTAACACGCCAAGATTCTTTTCTTTGTATTGAGACCAACGTTCCTTCGTAGCGGCTCTTTGTTCTCCAAAAACTTTTGCCTTGTCTTTCCAATCCGTATTTGTACCTCTTTCAGAGTGGCAACATCCTCCTGATCATGTGTCCAAGGTATGAATATTTGGAGACCTGCTCAAGCACTACGTTTCCCACTGTTATTGTAAGCGTCTTTGTGTCCCCTCCAATGTGCATCGTCTTGGTCTTCTTCGAGTTGATCTCCATGCCATACTCTTTGCATTTGTCAACGATGTGATGCAACATAGCTGTCATCATAGATTTTAAAAATCGTATTAACTCCTAAATATTGTGTTCTTGCTAAATATTTCCTTAATTATTGAGAGGAAAAATAAAAATAATAAAATGTGCCTATTTCTTGTTATACCAGAACAGACAAGAAATAAAATCAAACCCCTAGTATTACGGATAAGGCGTGGGGTCTTCCGAAATAGTATTACGAATAACACCAGCCTTATTGGATTCTGTAACTGACCTAGAACTAGAGGCGGACTCGCAGCTCGCACAGGAGAGCACTCGCCAGTTATGTCGAGGACACGAACGCAGTTATTGCGTACCCAAACATAACAAACACGGAACATGAAATAAAGATAGACTATACTACATTATATAATCTCATTTCCTTTCGTCAGTGCTATTAAATAAAGGTAGTGCCTTGGTCATCGGGGTATGACAATATTCAAATTATCTTTATGAAGGAAAAACTGCAGAAACCTGCGTGTGTCATCCTTGAGCAACAGAGCGTGTCGCCCTTTCTCGAGCGGCACTGTAGGCCAAACAAAGCCAGGCCTGCTAGCACCGTCTATAATATCTAGATCTAGATACAGGACAGCTACTTGCTGTAGACCTATGATTATGTATGTCTTGTCTCACATCAACAAACCTAGATCTAGATTGGAGGGAGATTATTTACCAAACACCGAGATATACATAGATCTAAGTAGGGTATGCGTTGTAAAGGTGGCCTATATTTTTTACACTTAAAGGAAGTTCACTTAAAATACAATTGATGTGATAAAGTTGTGTAACGTAGGCTACATACATGTTTGCCATTTCAGTGCTGGAATGTTCTATTTAAACGGGTTGTCACAGAGAGATCTCTTAAACTAAAGCAGTTCATATTCTGGATGTTTGCTATCTGCACGACATGATAAGCGACAGAGGAGTCAATGATCCATTATCTTTATTATTGAGGTAAGGTAGAGATGTACGACATAGTTTAGTCTAACAACGAGTTCAAATGAGTCGGATCTCATAGTTTTACGAGGCAATGATAGTTTTAACAATTCAATTTTTTAAAGTTGCAAACAGAGCATGATTATTGCATGGGATATGATAATCTTGTATATTTTCGTTTACAATTTCTTTTGATTTCAAATATAGGAAGAAATGGAGAAAATTTAGGGTCTGCTTAAAACAGCGATTTCACCTTATGAAACTTCCGCCACCCGAGTCATTTGGACTAGCTGCGACCTAGCGAAGAGATTAAAAAATAAGTCCATTATTTAGAAAAACAACAACAACAAACAAACCAAAACCCAAATATAAACATGGAGATTATAATTATACAGGAAACAAAAGTGTATTTGAGTGATAATTTCGTATACTCTATAGCTTCGCCAGCTCGAGGGAATTGAAACCTGGAAGAGTATTAAAATTGTGTGAGTTGATTCATTTCACTAGATATTTTAAACTGTTATAAGGTCTACACTCTAGGCCTATAAAATTGACTGGCTAAACAAGAATGGAACCACAACAGGAAGTAAGATAGAGGGCCTATGAGACCTAGAGCTTACCTACAGACAATCTTAATGAATCAAAAAACCAGTGATCTTGAAACTGTAAATTCCATATACATGTAGTTTTTTTAACCAAGGCTAACCTATTTACCTTGCAAATATCGCCTTAGTGTTTTGTAAAATGCATTTATCATAATTTTTAAATTTAAAAAAGTTGCAGTTATTTAAGATCGAAAGTTTTTGAAAAAAGTTAGGACTTCTTTTGATTTAAATTGTAGAGAAAAAGCAGAAGAATGCTATGTTTAATAGACGTTTGATGTTTCCGTCAGCCGGTTTAGTGGTGCTGATTGTAGGCTACAGTCGAGAAGCTAATGCAACATTGATCAACTTTTTTTTTACCTGATATGCTCTTACCAGGTCGCATAGGCTTTGGGGGACCTGAAGAACGTTGGATAATCCACATTAACCTTAACGATTCAACCTGATAAAAGAATCTTTTGACAGATTTGGATTAGGTTGTTATTTTTAATGATGCATGATATTGATTAGAGTATCCTGCCTGGGTGTGACAGTAATGTCCCCCATTTTATCCTCTATACGCTTTCTTGTTTATCGCTCACTTATCTCATAGTACGATGCCGATTGTTGGTGGTTCCGATATCTCATGATCTCTGGTGGTTTTATATGTGAGTCAATTCCCATCTTGCACTGTCTTTTACTCTATCTTACCGTGTCTCTCTCATTTTCTGTGTGCCTGTTCACTTCCACCTCCAAATCTGTGTACTCTCTTGCTACTTTGAAACCAATCAAGTACTGGACAGGCCGACCAATCATGTAGCACCGTGCCACCACCTCTATCCCCACCATCTCATAGGCATCCGCCTACATTGACAAATTTTGCTTTTCTTTTCTGTTCCTCAGATGAGATTTATGACTTTAATTCTTGTGTGACTCTGGATTCTAATAAGGATGTCTTCTAAGTTGTTGTCAGCTCTGTTTTTGCTGCTTTTTGCGCATTGTGGAATGCATTTACTTGCAGGTATGAAACAATGTGTTAAAGTTGCTCTTAAAAGAAAAACAAAATGAAAAAAAAACAAAAATAAAAAAACAACAATAAACAGTGAGCTTTTTGACAGCCTACGAGTACTTTATCAACACAAGCTACAATAATTTCTATTTCTATTACATGTCTGCTTTGATCATCCTGCAAAATTAACAAAAAACAACAACAACAACAACAACAGCAACAAAGCAACATAAAAACAACAAGTATAACAACTACAACAACAACATTACTAAAACCAACAACAAAAACAACAACTATAACAACAACAACACGACCACGAAAACCAACAACGACAAAAACAACTCACAAAACAACAACAAAGAAATATAGAAATAAACAGAATACATAGCCAAAACAGTGATTTAAAAAAAAATCGGCCAGTGCTTTTCACTCTTCACTTTTGAAATTTCAATGTTATTAATATACAGTGGACTCCTGATAAAGTCAACACCTTGGAACCGAAAAATGTGTTGACTTTAAGCAAGAGTTGACTTTAACCATAACAAGAATACATACAAATACAAAATGGGACTGCAAAACAGGGTTAATTTTAAGCAAGAGTTATTCTTAAAAGTGTTGAATTTAAGAGGATTCCACTGTTCTTTGCTACGTTTTATCTGTTCCCTCTACCTTCATTAAAGTGAAACAAAATTATTTGTTTTAATTTGATCTATATAGCTATAACAATAGAGTAGACTACAGGTTGTGGCTGTTCTATATTAATTTGACTCAATGAATACACCCTGGGCACCAAAGAGCGACAACTTCACTGCTTCAGCGCGAAACTAATAAAAGATTAGAACAAAATTGTTGCACTTCATGTAGATCTTCAATAGCAACAACAATAGCAAAGGATGTAGCAGCAGAAACAGCTTCAGCAACAGCAGCAGCAAAAATAACAGCAGCAGTAACAGCAACAATAACAACAACAGCAGTTACAGCAACAATAGCAGCAGCAGAAGAAACAACATCATCAACAACAACAAATAAACTACACAAACAGCAGCTGCAACAACAAAATCAGCAGAAGAAATTAGAACAATAACAACAATAGCAGCAGCATCAACAATATCAACAATGGTTTTAACAAGTATGTACAACAGCAAAAGCAGCAGCAGCCGCAACAACAACAACAACAAAGCTATTCCCTTTATTTTTAACCTGTTGTTCAGTGGTGTCAGACGTGTCAAAAAACGTGAGTGTGGATCCACATCGTATCACGAGAGTTTGTAAAATATTGCAGTTGTTGTAGTTCGCAAGTCTGTGGCTAGTCGAAGTAATGTATCTAATTGCTGCTTGCCCTGACGAATAATTGCCTCCCTTAGATTATCATCGCAGATTCTTTCTCACACCTTTATGACTGTGTTATGTTGCTTTTTTTTATCCACCCTTGTACAGACGCTTCAGGTTTTCAACATTGCAATGCCTGAAAGCGTGGCTAAGGATAACCAAACTATAAATGTAAAGATTGCCCTTGTTTTAGAATTTTTACAGCAAGTGATTTTATAAGATTGTGAAGTTGTGAAAATAAACCAGTGGTATTACGTTTCTCGAGACCTGATAAAGTTTTCTTCACCCTAGCATCTAGTATCTAGAACCTTTAATTTCTTGAAATTTTCCTTCCACAGCAGATGAAGACATAAAGTTCATGAAATTCGTGGCATCTTTTACATGCAGTAAAAACTTTTTATTGTCCAAGAAGGATTACTTCATCATCCAGTTCGAAATAGCCAAGGAAAATGAGTCTCATCCGTTAGACAGCAATGGGGGTCCAAATTTCTACTACACTCGCAACGGATCACACGTTTTTGTAAGAGAACCAGTGAACATATCAGGCAAATATTATCGAAACATGATTATTATTTGTTTGCCGTCTTCGGGAAACAAACTAAATTACATTTTACAAAATATTTTGATTTTTTTTGTGTGTGGCATTCTTCTACTTTTCTTTTTATACATACACTTTATTAATCCCTTTCGGGAAATTAGGCTTCGTTACTCAGCGTAACTGTGTCGCCACAAGAGCAGCGCCACTAATGCCCCAGCAGACTAGTACATTTAAGGCCACTTTAAACCCATTATGCAGGGTGTTGCAGGCGCATATCACAAATTCAAGAATGGCCTGTAGTTGGGTATCCATTTGACAGGTGGGTGGACTGAGGAAAGTTAGAGTAAACTGCTTTCCCAAGGCAACTGCAACATTTCAAATGTAATAAAAAATTAGTGTCGTGTCGCATGATTTACAATCAAATTTGTTGAGCCAGTTTTTGTGGATTTTATACATGAAGGGTATGGTAATTTTGCAATGAAATTATTGCAGTTTACTACGTTAAGGTACCATTGTTTTAACCATTGCATTTTACTATATTGGGATACCATTGTTTTAACTTTTGCATTTTACTATATTGGGATACCATTGCTTTAAATTTTGCAGCTTACTGTCTTATTTAAGGTATGGTACCATCTCAAAGTAAAATGGAGCTTGTCATTAAAACAATAATGGAAAAAACAAATTCTGTAACGACGGAGGATTTTCATATATAAAATTTGTTAATTTTTAACTCAGAAACACAAACAAAACTCTTCAAACATATTTGTGTGAATGATAACAATTGTTACACAACCAATCTCAAATACTACATAAAGGATAAGAATGCACTTGCCTCTCTTTACCTCTCATTTCTTTCTATCTCCCCTTTTGCATGTCTTTTTTTTGTCTCACGTCACCACCCTTCTCTCTTTTCTACTGAAGTCTTCCTCCCTTTTTTTAAGATTTATTCTATGTGGAGAGGTTCGTGACAAAATGCTGTAAAGGCCATTTAAAAAATGAGGAAAAACGCAAAAATTGTTGATTTATTTTTGCTTAGTCTTTGTATTTCTTTATAAATAAAATTTACTGTTACACAAAGTCTAACTGCAAGACAATATATATATGATAATATATCGTTTTCAGTTAGAATCTCAATGTTCAATATGGATATAATACAATTTTAAATGAAACCCTTCATATGATATGATATTAAATTACAATTATTTCGCTCTCGTTATCTTCCATGTCTCTGTGTTGGCGTCGTGGTCTAGAGCTAGGCACTCGGATCTCGCTCCGGCCGGCCCGGGGTCGAATCCCCGTCTCGACAGGTCGGCGTTTCTTTTTAATTTTACATGCTTTACTTCGCCGTGCTATTGGCTGTTGCATATTTAGTCAATATACCAGAATGATTCGCTTTTTAGTGCTGCTCCTCTGTAGGTTTAGAAGGTAATTTGGTTGGTAATGGTTTGTCGGCAAATCCATTACGCTCATTACTTTGTTTCTTCTTCTCAGGCTTGTAGTGGCTTTGACAATGTCACTGGTAACTGTACGGACAGAGCGGGTATCCCAGATGCTTGTTCCTGTCAGATGCAAAGCGCTGGAGTCTACCGCCTGAGTTTCAACAAAACAACAGACATTCTAGACAGCAAAGAATATGTTTACTTGTCGTGGGCAGATGCATGGCTGAATTCTTCTACAGGACCTAACCTTACTTACCAGTTTCCAGAAGTCCGAGGTATGTTCAGGTTCTTCTAGTGATTTACTTAGTTCTTGATGCTGGGTCTATTGTGAGATGAAGCATTTTTCTATCTAGCTCACGGACGTTACCAGAAGTACAAAGAAAAGAACATTTTATGCGCAAAGTAATGAAAGTATCAATGTGACCCCAATTCATGTGGCGTCACAATGATTCATTACATAATAGAGTTCTTCTTCACTCTTCCGAGTCTTGATAGACAAACAAAATTTTAAATAGCTCAATTATAAAAAGGCACAGCTTTTATACAAACTGACTAGAAGAGGCCAACCAAATAATTCCCTTACAACAAGGATGTTAAGTTGAACATCATCGATTGGCAGAATTTTTGTTTATTTACAAAACATTGTCGAATGCGTCATTGACAACTAGTTTTAACCTGTTACTTCCAATTAATTTTTTTTTTCGTTTTTATATGTAAATACGATTTATTGCTGCCTATGCTAGGTTCAATATACTTATACAGGTTCAGACGTAAGTTCAATATACTCCATCAGAGAAACTACTTGTGTCTATGCTAAGTTTATAGGTGAAATACACTATTTTGGAATAACTATTTAAGGGTTATAGGGTCAATATACTATTTTAGAGAAACTGCTTCTGTCTATAACTCCATCAGAGGAACTTTATGTGTCCATGCCAAGTTCATGGGTTCAATATACTATATCTGAGGAAATATTTGTGTCTATGCTAAGTTTATAGGTTCAATGTACTATATGAGAGGAAATATTTCTGTACATGCTAAGTTTATATGTTAAATATGCTATACCAGAGGAAATACTTGTGCCTCTGCTAAGTTTATAGTTTCAATGTACTATATCAGAGGAAATACCTGTGTCTATGCCAAGTTTAAAAGTTAAACTTACTATATCAGAGGAAATACTTGTGCTTATGCTAAGTTTATATGTTCAATATAATAGGTCTGAGGAACTGCTTGTGTCCATGCTAAGTTTATAGGTTGAATTTACTAGGTAGGAGGAAATACTTGTGTCTATGCCAAGTTTATAGGTCCATATACTATATCTGAGGAGATAGTTGTTTCTATGCCAAGTTTATGGGTTAAACCTACTATATATCAGAGGAAATGTTTGTGTTCATGCTGACTTTAAAGTTTCAATATACTATATTTAGCCTGTTAACACCGTAAAGGGACAACTCACGTTTCTTTAAAAATGTTTTGTGTGTGGAACTAAAAATATCAGCAATAAATTATATTCACACCATGCTATAATAATTATTAATTTTGAGGTAAACCAAGAGGTTTAACGTTTTGATACAATTATCACCGAGGTCAATAATTTTACTTCATGATATCATTAGTAAATTTCTAGAAGAATGTTTTACGTTTGGGATATTTTTGAACTAATTCTTCTTTTTTCATTTTAATTTCAAAGCATTGTATTGATTATCATATTACTGTTGTTAATTTTTTATTAAATTTTTTACACCTTTCCACAGAAACCTGTCGTGAGTATCATTTTCTTCATATTAAGTAAAATCTTTGACTTGTATAAGATGCATTTACGTCAGTGTATTAATAATAATAAATAATAATAATAAATGACTTTTTTATTGCGCTTTACCACTGCCTATGGCGATGCTCAGAGCGCTTTACATAGATAAAACTTGCTTTAACAATTGCATAAAAACAGCAGCGCGGAGATCTACAAAGACATAAATACATGTAATTGTAAAATTCCTGATTATAAAAAAAAAGACATAGTTCATTAATAAATAGATTTAAAAATTGTCGATTACTATAATGTTAGCTATTATAAAATACAACAGTTTCCATAAAACATTACTTTAAAAAACAATTTCTTTAAGATATTTTACCACAACATTATACATAAAAGCAGGTATATATTTACAAATATTTTTTTGGGGGGATATGGTAAATTTATAAAAATAATTCATAAAAGAAAACCAGTGCCATACGCCTTTAAAAACAAATGGTGCTTTAGTGCTTTTTTGAAAATTTTCTCGTCTTCTGTGTGACGTAGAGGCTTTGGCAAAGAGTTCCAGATTTTTGGACCTAAAAACGCAAAACATCTTTCACCTAGCGTTTTATATCGTTGGCGAGGAACAACCAATGTTTTGTTGTCATTAGAAGACCGTGACACTCGCCCTGGTTGGTATACTTTAAGCGCTTCTTGAAGATATACTGGTCCACGACCATTTACACTCTTATGACTAATGAGAGCAATCTTATATTCAATCCGCTCTTTAACTGGGAGCCAGTGCAAGCTATGTAGTATTGGTTTAGCGTGATCTCTTTTCTTACAGCGCTTTACGACGCGAGCAGCATTGTTTTGAACAACTTGTAACCTAGATAGACATTTAGATGGCAGACCGGCTAACAAACTGTTGCAATAATCTAGCTTTGAAAGCACTAAAGATGACATAAGTGTCTTGGCCACATCAGTAGTTAGGTAATTACGAATCGATGCTATATTTTTTATTTGGTAGTACATACTCCTGCATAAGCTATTTATTTGTGGTGTCATGGAAAGCTCATCATCCATAATGACGCCCAGATTTTTCACCATCTTACTCGAAGCAATTTCAAAACCGTTTACATCGATGCTACTTTTATCCAGATTTGAAATTATATTTTTGTGGCCGATTATCATAAGTTCTGTTTTTTGATCATTTATCTTCAGCATATTGTGTGACATCCATTTCTTGACTTCTTTGATGCAAGTTTCTACTCGACTGAGAGATTCTTTTACATTTTGGTCATTACATTCAACATACAATTGAGTATCGTCCGCGTACATGTGGAAAAGCATATTATGTTTTACAAAGATCTCTGACAAAGGCTGAGTATACATAGTAAATAGAATCGGACCGAGAACCGACCCCTGAGGAACGCCAAACTTCAACAATGTCCAGTCTGATGTTTCGGAACCACATTTAACTGCTTGAAATCGATTTGAGAGATAGGAATCGAACCAGCCCAGTGCCATTCCGGAAATGCCATACATATTATGCAATCTTGAAAACAATATCTTATGGTCGATTGTGTCGAAGGCCGCGGACAGGTCAAGCAGAGCAAGGGGGCAGATACTTTTCTTATCTGCCATACGCAGTAGATCATTTGATACTTTAATCAGGGCTATCTCCGTGCTGTGATTTGACCTGTATGCAGATTGAAATCTATTTTTCAGACCATATTTATCTAAATGAGCCAAGAGTTGTTGAGCCACAAGTTTTTCTAATACCTTTGACAGAAAAGGAAGGTTTGACACTGGTCTAAAATTTTTTGAATCGCTTTCATCAAGATTTGGCTTTTTCAACATGGGGTTTACAAGGGCTTTCTTAAACTCTTCCGGAACGGCACCATTCTGAAGAGACTGGTTAAATATAGACGTGATATAAGAAAGAACACAAGGATTTTTCACACATTTCTTGAGAAGATCGGTCGGGACAGGATCCAGATCACATGATTTGCTAGCAAAAGTTCTAATTGTCTTTTCAACTAATGTTTCTGTTATAGCTGTAAAATGTTCGAGTTTTTTTCCTTCAAAGCTAGGATCTGGAAGCGGGTTGTTTGTTTGCTGAAACTCGAGCTCTTCTCGAATCTTTGTGATTTTTTAATCAAAGAAAGTCGAAAACTTATTACAGAGTTCCTTATCGCCGTTTAGTTTGTGTTTGGTTTTACCCAAGAGTTGGTCTGTTAGACTGAAAAGCTTCTTGCACGTTTTTGTTGTACTAAATTTAGCTAAATAAAATCTTTTCTTTGCGTTCTTCACTTCATTGTTCACTTTTTTCCGAGCCGCAATGAAAATTTGTCTATGAATCTGTAAACCGGACTTGAGCCATGCTCTCTGCCGAGCGCCGTTCTTGTTTGGCCGCCTGGATGTTGTCATCAAACCACGGTGAATAGCGGCGGTGCGGAATAGTCCGTTTGGTAAGAGGTGCATGTTCATCAAGAGTTCTTGAAAGAATGTTATTAAAATCCTGAATGTTAGGGCTTGGGCACTTTTGAAGACTGGTGCTAATGTCTTGTTCGAACAATTTAAAATCGATGTTTTTCAGTCTCCTTGATTGCACTGTGTTTTTAATTCGTTTTGGTTTGTCTAAGTCTAACAGGCATGTTATAAAATAATGGTCTGAAATCTATCTTCTATCTTCTTTTTCATCTGTATGTTTTACACATCTAATGACCCCATAAAGCTGTTCTGTATTTATTTTAAATATTTTGAGTTTCAATCTACCACCAACTTTTCTATCCTCAATCGGAACACCTCATTTCAACATTTTAATTATTTGATACTTTTAATTGCTTGTTTTATCTGTGTATCAGCTTCATACTTAATAGCCATAACGTAGCAAACTCTAAGTAAAACTTTCTTTTTGTTGCAACTGAGCATAAAGCACAATCCAATATTATTGTAATATACCCTAGTTTAAGAGCAAAAAATTACAGAGCGGCAAGGTTTTTGGAACAAGTAGCCTCAATTACCTGCACAATAAGTTGGGACATGTGGCCTCAATAACTTGCCCCATAAATTGGGACATGTGGCCTCAATAACTTGCCACATAAATTGGGACATGTGGCCTCAATAACCTGCCACTTTAGTTAGGACATGTGGCATTAAGAACCTGCTACATAAGTTGGGACATGTGGTCTTATGAACTTGCCAGTTAAGTTGGGACATGTGGCATCAATAACCTGCCACATTAGTTGAGACATGTGGCCTCAATAACCTGCCACATTCGTTGGGACATGTGGCTTTAAGAACTTGCCACATTAGTTGGGACATGTGGCCTTATGAATTTGCCACATTAGTTGGGACATGTGGCCTTGAGAACCTGCCTCATTAGTTGGAACATGTGGCCTTGAGAACCTGCCTCATTAGTTGGGACATGTGGCCTTGAGAACCTGCCTCATTAGTTGGAACATGTGGCCTCAATAAACTGCAACATTAGTTGGGGCATGTGGCCTTAAGAACTTGCCACATTAGTTGCGAGATGTGGCCTTAAGAACTTGCCACATTAGTTGGGACATATGGCCTCATTAACATGCCACATTAGTTGGAACATGTGGCCTTAAGAACTTGCCGAATTAGTTGGAACATGTGGCCTTAAGAACTTGCCACATTAGTCAGGACATGTGGCCTCAATAAGCTGCCACATTTGTTGGGACATGTGGCCTTGAGAACCTGCCTCATTAGTTGGGACATGTGGCCTAAATAAACTGCAACATTAGTTGGGGCATGTGGCCTTAAGAACTTGCCACATTAGTTGGGACATGTGGCCTCAATAACATGCCACATTAATTGGAACATGTGGCCTTAAGAACTTTCCACATTAGTTGGGACATGTGGCCTTATGAATTTGCCAGTTTAGTTGGGACATGTGGCCTCAATAACATGCCACATTAGTTGTGACATGTGGCCTCAATAACCTTCCACTTTAGTTGAGACATGTGGTCTTAAGAACTTGCCTCATTAGCTGAGACAAGTGGCCTTAAGAACTTGCCACATTAGTTGGGACATGTGGCCTTAAGAACTTGCCACATTAGTTGGGACATGTGGCCTCAAAAACCTGCCACATTAGTTTGGGTATGTGACCTTAAGAACTTGCCACATTACTGGGGATATGTGGTCTTATGAACTTGCAGTTTAGTTGGGACATGTGACCTCAATAACCTGTCACATTAGTTGGGACATGTGGCCTCAACAACCTGCCAGATTAAATGGAACCTATGGCCTCAAGAAACTGCCAGTGCCACGTTAGTTAGTACATATATCCTTAAAAACCTGCCAGATAACTAGAGACATGTGGTCTCAACAACCTGCCACATTAGTTGGACATGTAGCCTCAAGAGCATGCCAGATTAGTTTGGAGATGTAATAGAACCTAATTCTTAGGACTTTAACCATAACTTCCCGATTGAAGTAAAAGTTTTCTATAGCTTTCAAATATGACAAAATTTACCACCATCAATCTACTTTTTTGATAAATTATAACCTTCGGTGATAATTAGAAAAGTAACACTGCCCAGCTTTTACATGACGCCAATAACCTCCTTGATTTTTTGGGTCTGATGGCGCCATCAATCCACTCGTAAAGTAAAATTAACCTCTTGGGTCCTGTAGGCCACATAATTATGTATGCGTCAATAATCAATTCGTAAAGTCCTACCGACATACCCTAGTTTTGTATACTGTCTTAGATTTATGACCGCCTTTCCAAGCCTCAAACAAAACCCGACGTTCTACTAAGTAGCACTTTTCTTGAAAAGTCACTTGCAAAGACTTTAAACTTTATGTACAATTATATTCATGTTCTTCTAATTATTACTAGTTCTGTAAGCGTAAACGAAACAATCCCCCATCCCGCCCCCACGTAAAAACAACAAAAACAACATTATTTTCGAAAATATTGAAAAACACCAAAACAAAACTAACATGTACATTACTTTTAAATTTTATTGCAAAAAAAAATAATTACCGGCATCGTCATTATCTTGTACCAAAGAAAACAAAAATCATTTGCATTTGGACCAGATACAATAATAAATAAATTGCACCTTTTAACACAACCCCAGGAATTAATTATGCAGCTTCTATCAGTGGTGACCCCTGAGTCTTGACCCTTTACGTACAGTTTTATTGTTGTTGTACAATCAACGTATTGTTGGTATAATCTCCGAACAAAATGTTTTCTGTTCTTTTTGTCAAACAGCCAGTGGAGGAGGATTTTCACATCTTGAAATGGCTCTTATTTGTGCTTTACCCATCGCCGGTACCATAGTCTTGGGATATATAGCCCTTTATATTGAAAAAAAGAGGTTTGTATTTTTCATACTCTTAGTAACAAATGTCCGATCTAAGGGGTTGCATGTCGCAAAAAAGGAGGTATTCCCTTAGCCCTTTCTTTGTCTATTATTATTAATGTAAGGAAATTATAATGTTTTGCCGCAAAATTTTGATGAACTCACACATTTTTTTGTTTAAAAGCTCAGAAAACAACAACAGCAACAACAAATACAAGCAAAAAAAAAACAACAAAAAAACAACAACAACAAAAAACCCGCCTTGTTGAAAACATCAACGCCTTGCAAAGTGAACATTGCGACATCCGACTCATTTTGTGTAGTTAGGAAAAAACGAGTTTGAGAATCTTTTCAAATTGTTCTAAAATAATTGATAGATATTAGAGGACACAAAACATGCCCTGAGAATGACAAAGTTCTACGAGGAACATCCGAAAAGAAACAGGAAAAAACGCATAACTTTTGAACGAATCCATATCTTACAATTCTGTAAACAGGAAACACCGGTACAATGAATTATCTTTCATAGTGCACAGTTTCATCACCATTGATGAACGCACTATTGAACACTACTGATTCCAAGATGGCTAGCCCAATCAAAGACTGGTCAAAGCTGAAGGGAATAAGACCTTCTTAATCCACAAACAGTTAGCAGAAATATAATTATGGTGAGGGTGCTATGTCAAAATCTCGAGTGTATCAATGGTGTACTTGGCTTAGAAAAGGCTGGACGAGTCTAGATAATGAGCCAAAGTCTGGTCACCCGAAACCATCGACAAATGAGGAGAACACAACTCGTGTTGACGAGCTCATCAAATGTGACAGGAGGATGAAGATACTCGAGATTGCTTTGGAACTCGAAATTCCAAAGAGTACGGTTCATGGAATAGTCCATGACACTTTGGGATATTAAAAGGTGTCTGCAAGATGGGTTCCAAAATTGTTAACGGAGGATCACAAGCTTCAAAAGGTTGAAATTTCACAACGCTTTCTGCTGCAATTCCAACAAGACAATGGAGATGAGGATACTTCGCATATTGGTGCGGGATCTGGTGGAGACTTTCAAACAAAGAATAACCTATTTGACAATCGGATTACTGGTGATGAAACTTGGGTCCATCTGAATACCCCAGAGACAAAGTGCGACTCCATGACTTGGAAATATCCATCCTCTCCTGTGACCAAAAAGTTCAAAGTGCAGCTAAAGTGATGGCTACCGTGTTCTAGGATGCGAAAGGTGTGATACTCTTAGACATTTTGCCACAGGGTCAGTGTATCAATACTGCAGCATTCTTGACCGCCTCAGAGATGCAATTCGCCGCAAGAGACCTGGACTCTTGAGAAGGGGTGTTGTGCTTCAGCAAGCTTATAGTTATACGACCCCTCATTCAGCAAACCTAACACGGCAATGGCTGCAGCGCTACGGTTGGGAAATTCTTCTTCATGCTGCCCACAGTCCAGACCTCGCACCCTCTCACTTTTATTTGTTTGGACCTAAAGCGTCATTTTGAGAAGTAGAGAAAGAGTGAAACTTTAATCTGTGCGAGTTTCCAATTTATCCCATTACAGCTGTTTGAGTTATGCCCCTTTTCCTGTTTCTTTTCGGAAGTCCCTCGTATCTCCATGTTTCGATGAAATTTGGTATATTTAAAATAACACACCACGACATTTCTGCAACAGTTTTCTATGTTGTACTAAAATTGAGGTGATCTGAACTTTCTTTAGCTGGTTTTTGACACTTTCAAATATTTTTTTTTTGTATCAGAACTGTGCGATGCAAAATCTTTGAAGTCAAATTTCTCAAAACTATGCCAAGTGGAGATTGAAGGTTTTCCATTCTCAGTGTGCAAAAAAATCTGATTCACAGATAAGATAACATCAGATCAAACAACTTTATTTAGCCGGTAGGACATTTGTTTTCACAACATATCATACCCTGAAATATAGAAATAAACATTGACAAAAAAACATTCACAAGCTGACTATCTTTGTCTCCGTCTCTGTTTATGTCTCTCTGTATATATCTCCCTATGTCTTTCTGTCTCTTTTTGTTAGCAACATTCAAAATTTTATTCTCTTTAGCAAGGACACTGCATGTCCTTGCAGGGAGCCAGCTTCAGGTGTTTACTTCGGTTATGTAGTCGCAGCCGCTTTGTGTAATAATCGATGAAGCTTTCTTTTTTAAACCTTTTTTATAAACAGTACTGCTTGGATCGTAGACAGCGAGCATTCGACATTTCGGGTACTCGAGCCAAAAAATTACCTAACTCTCAACTATCGAAGTGTAAGGCTTTTGCTAACTTCAAGGTTTTAACATTTTTTTTCCAACGCGTGTAGGAAGAATTTTGCTCTAACAATTTCAGTCCCAAAATTGTTGAATGTATCCCCAGGAAATCTGGTTACTTTGACGAAGCTAATCATGCACCATCGTCAAGTTTTTACAGTTTGGAATATACGCGGCGCCGAATATATTGGGGGGACTAGAGCGCCAGGAAGTATTAGAGTGAACATACGCAGTGGAAAACAAGAAAAAGATATGAAAAAGATGTGATACATGTACCGTAAGACTAAGAGGAGAGCACAGCAGGAGAGCACGAGCTAGAGACAGGGAGAGAGAGAGAAAGAGAGGGAGAGACAGAGGGAGGGAGGGAGAGAGTTTGGGAGGAGAGAGACAGACAGACAAACAGAGAGAGACAGACACAGAGAGAGCCAGAGAGAGGGAGAGAGA
>BMAT01002766.1:275838-296528 GCA_019649035.1 Elysia marginata | reverse complement strand
AGTTGATGTTGATGCAAATTTATGAAAAAAGATATTCAATTATTTTAAGTATTATAACACTTACTCTATTTTGATCATTAAATGAGATCTCCTCACATTACATGGTGTTTGTGTTTTCTTTGATGTTCCTCTCAGTGCCTTAATTGTCTTTTTATTTTAATAATTTAGCCTGAAAATTTATTGTTTTGGATATTTGTAAGCGTCTTGGTTTTATCTTAATTGTTTTTCATCACAAATTTTACACAAAAATAAAGTACAATAGGAACGTTTGTGAATATCAAGGATATTCTTGACTCGACGCTTCTTGACGATGTCAAGGCATAGGTCGTGCGTCCCACTTGACGTTACGACAGCGTGGCTGGATGCTGAGGGTAGGGAAGTAAGCTATCGTATCTCAAGATACGATGTTTTTGCAGAGGAGCAGATATGACATATTTCAGGGCAAAAGGAGATATTTATATTTTGGAAAATTTTGAGACTTTATATCAAAACTATATATTTTTATAATTTCTATACATTTAGTTGCATAATGCCATTTTCTTATGCTCATTAGTTAGCCCATAACTTTTATTTTTGGTAATTTTTAAGAGTCTATGATTTTATCTTTAGCTTTTTTGTTCTAATAATACATAAAATTTTAAAGATATGGTCATATTAAACTTGTGCCATTCCTTACTCATAGGTAGAAAAACAACGAAGAAATAATAAAAAAGTCTACAGCTTTACATACTTTCTCAAACATGCTGTTTGTTTCCATTTTGCCCTAAACCTTTCACGTGCTTCTACTCTTTAATATCTTATCTGTACATTGTGTAAAACGGCGGTGCATTCCGATAATATACAAGGAAATGGCGAGGGGTTATAAAATTGTTGTATGTCACAAACACCAGAAATAATAATCGAGTAAACGAATAAAACTCCTGATGCGAGACTTGTGAGTTCTTTAAAAATCTTGAAAACGTGAAAAGTCGTGTGAAGAACGTAGAAAATAAGTTTATTCAACTCAAAATGAAGAAATCAACACGAAACAGTATTCCTATCCAGCAGCAGTAGAAAATAATAACAGTAGAATTGCCAATGTCCAGCACAAACAAATCGTAGATCTAACTTTTGCTCAAAACTGCTCACTCTCTCTTAATCCAGTATTCTATCTTCTCCGTCGTCTCTGAGTCTCTCTCTTGTCTCTCGCTCTTCCCCTAACCGCGCGAGCTCTATTTATAAGCAAAACACACATAAAGAAAAAGCACACAAATTCTCGTTATTGCTAGAAAATTCGACCCCTTAAAAGAAAAGTGAGAAAGGCGTGGCCTAACACGGCAGCGACACCCAATCACGAGCCAAGTTAAAAATAGGTCGCCCGTCATCAAACATTATGTAAATTAACCGGAAGGTGGAAATCTAGATAAATCCAGAAGACTAGATCTACAAAACTAATAAAAGGCGATCATTCTAGATTTTAACGAGTTATGAAATCCGCAAGTTACCGGTACTTATAACTACGAATGCTTAACACATTCCATTGAGAACACAAGCGTAGCCTTAATCTAGGTCTACATTGTACATAGCACGACTAAGGAACTAGACTAGAGCAATGTCTAACTTCGTTACATTGTACATGTAGTTCAAAAGAGGCACGTTTATTTACCGATATGATTGTAACTTGACATAGTTACGATAGTTTGAAATACATAATGAACTATGAAAATGCGATTTCAGTTTGAGAGTCATTTTGAAGAAGTTCATTTTTACTCAATACAATAGGCCTACAATGAAAACATACGATAGTATCGTTATTATTCTGTCGCGCCACAGTCTATGATAGTAAAAGCAGTGACATCATCATAAGAACCGGTACCTGAGGTTGATGATGTTTCTTCCTCCAACATTGACACCCATGTCCTATATACAATCATGTATTTGATTCTCTTGTAAACTTAAGTGGACCAAAAATAATTTAGGCTTCGGTTTCCGTTCAATGCCAACCCTTAAATTATTGAAAGCAGGGTCTGTTGAACGCACTTCAGGAAGTGTACCGGAAGTAAACAGTTATATTCATAACATTTCTCTCCAAGGCTTTGTCTGCTTGCAAATCAACACTAGATCTATCAGTCTGCTACCTTGAAATAATTTACAAGACTACAAGTACAACCTTTGCAGTCAGACGAAATTTCGATGCATCTGTGGTGCCGCAAAACTATATCTAGAGTGTAGACCTAGACTGAACTTCTTGTTAAATAGAGATAGATCTATATAGTTAAACAAGAAATAAGACTGCAACCATCACGAACAGCCATCATGGACCGAACTGTTTTAAATCTAATCTAGATCTAGATAAGATTAGATCTGGATCTTCTAGACTAGAGCTCCATTCTATTTTTTTAAATTTGACTTAATTAAACAGTTTTCCTATTCTCAAGTAAGTTACTTTTTAAAATGGTCTGTAGGGCCTATAGATCTAAATCTAGATCTAGATACTATTTTGTGTTAATTTACTTTTAAAACTTAAAGTAGTGTTAGATTAATTTCAAAACAACACATATTTTGTGAATGTTATTAAGAACTATTAGATTCTAGCTACTTACTTTGGTAATTCTTTGGCTTATTTAACATTTTTTTCTCTGATTTTCAAGCCTCTAAAGACAAATCTTTAAGTTTTAGGGGTCCAAGATAAGTATCAGAAAGAATTGTCAAGGTTCCTGCCCATGCATGGAATTCCAGATGACTTCGAAAAGCCCTGGTATTTGCTTTTACCCTTAAAAAATTTGGAAAATGGCCATCATGAATGGAAAAACCTGGAAAGTTTTTAAACTAATCTATGGATACTGTGTTCAAAGCTTTAAATCTGCGATAAAATCAAATCATAAAATTATTGCCTCTGCCTTTTTTGTTTTCCTTCTTGTTATCTTGTTTCTGGAACAGTAACTGAATTTACAAGCCAAGCTCAAAGTTAGTACTTAGCAGTAGGCGTAGTCCAACACAATGGCTCAGGTCAACGACACACAATTTTTGTGAACAACAAGGAGGGTGGAGGGGATGGCACATCTACCTAGGTGCTACCGTGCTGCCTAGGCTAGACATTCCATCTTGTTCATGCATGCATAAATATTAATGTCAATAAGTTCTAAAATCATAGAAAAATATTATTAAAAAAACTCATTTTTCAAGTTTTGCCTAAAAATGTGTCACTTTTAGTTTTTTCTGTTAAAACATTCCAGACCTTTGAAGATATGACAGAAAACACTTTCATTTCAAAAGTTGAGGATGGCACATTAGTTTGTTGTAAAATGGAGTGATCTTAAAACCCTATAAGTGTTATACAGAACTTATAGAAATAGAAAAAGTTAGAACTGTTTCCATCTATAGCTTAATGGGACTGTATATGGACCTAAACTAAAGGTGTCAGGATTATACAGAAACTGCTGTACTAGATCCCTGTTACAAAATTGCTTTAAAAGAAGTTTCTTGTAGTATTGTAACATCTTTTTGAAAAAAAAATCTTTTAAATTTTCATAAAACACCTGTTACCTGTTACCTATCCACTTCGCGCCACTTGGCACTTAAGGCCTCCACACTCGTTCTCCAATCATCCCTGTTGAGGGCAATGGTTCTGGCATGCTGCCAACTTCTCCAGCCTGTCGTCATCCTTTCATAAAACACAGTTCAAGCTTATTTCGTAGTCAAACTTGAAACTTGAACTTGTCATTTAAACTTGCTCCTAAATAACCAAAATAACTTTTCACTGATGGCTTTACTATGAAAAATAATAGATGTTAGTTTTGTATTTAGCAGTAGTACAATAAGTACATATTTTTAAATGTAAGTGCTAGGAGATGAAGGTACTGGTGTAGAAAGTAATCAAAATATTTCTTTCATGTCCATTTGAGATCTTATGTCAGCGGTAAAGATAGCCAGTTCATTTTTTAGAACTTCAACTCAGGGAATTATTAGTATTACACAAAAACTTAAAATGTGACGATCCAAGGGTGAACAATTATCAGCTCTATTACACATCTCAATGCACAGCCCAACTTATTTTGTACTTTATCTTATAATTCAACTCATATTACAAACAAATATCACATATAGGTGAGCAAACACACAATGAAGGTTACTTTCAAATATATGTCTTATTTACACTCACTCATTTTTACTGAAAGTATTTGGTGATTTAAACAAAGAAATCTCTGAAGACCACTTTAGGCAAAATACATGTCTCTCATCCATGATGAATGAGTCGTAATGTGCAATTTTCACCTCTGATTGCATTGCTGTTTTCATCAAGACATTTCTGAGTATTCTAGCAACAAAAGTTCCTAAAACTATCAAGATTTTGTAGAAAGACACTAAAAGTTAGTAAAACTTTTGTTGATATGAAATATAAAGAAGAAGAAAAAATACACCTTTCAATGGCGTTTTCTCGAGAAAAAAAAAAAGAATCTCTGACTTTTGACTTATTCGCCATGGACTCAAGACATAATAATTAAATATGTTAACACAGAATAAATCTTATATATTACAATAACAACATATTTCTTTTTTCTATGGCAGTTAAAAATTATTCTAATCCTTCCTTCACTGCAGACTATACATCCCTGACCCTTTGTTGCATGTCCGTTTCCTTGCAAACTTGTATTATAAAGTATAACAGATCAGCCAATATTTAAGTGTGTGTGTGTTCTTGTGAATGCATCTTTGATTCTATCAGAAAACTTGGTTAAGACATGTTAATATATATATTTAAATAAAATTGTTAAATACCTGTATTATTACTTTAAATGTGAGATAATTCAAATATTTGCTGACTTCTGACTATATTCAGATAACTTTCTTTTGTTGTGTGTACTAAGTATGTGGATTTTGAATAATTTCGAGTAAAGTTTTGTTCCCATGGCAACCAAATATATTTGAACTCAATTGTTTTCCCCCAGATTTTTTCCCCTTTTTTGCTTCTCTTTGTTTTAAAGAAAGATAAGACTGAGGCAGCTGTTCAGATTTTTCTGTTTTAAGACCTTTTCAAAGTTGTTTTCACACTGTCTGATTGGCAGTTGACATTGCTTGATAGTGATAGCCTAGTCATTGTTGTTGTTGTAGCCTTTTCAAAGTGTTCACCCTTCAGCCTAATGCCATGTTATAGTTGCTAGAGGGAGGAATACCAAGTGTTGTTTATGTCAGTCACAAGATGAAGAAGTTGGTTTCTAAGATCCTGTAGTTTTTGGCATTCAAAAAAACAAAAGTTTGTTTCATTTGAGCAGTCACGCAGTCGGCCAAGAGGTGAGTAATCAATATTTATCTGATTCATGTGGAAATTTAGAGGTAAATTTGAGTTCTCAGATGAAGTATTGTACATTGTTCTTTCTTCTGCAGTTGTATGGTGGGGGTCTTGTTTCTTGACCATATTTATGTGTTGGTATACGACTCTTCCAATTGACTCCCCTCTCCCTCCTCCCCACCCTTGACCACAGGTTGATCCAATCTACTTTGTGATTTTCTTTATTGATTTGTCTGGCTGTCTGGAGTGTGATTGGTCTTTGTGACTGTTCTGACTTTGACCTTTGTTTTGTGAGTTGGTCGTTGCTTGGCAAGTTTGTGTGTCCCGGTATCCACTGACAGAAAAGCTTCATGGTAAATATAGTCAGCATTTTGTTGGTTTTAGGAGGACAGCAGCCATTTCCGATACATTTTTTGGTATTTTTCTTCTAGAGCCTGCAGGGCGGATATTGAATCTATGAATACCACAGTATTTGCAGGAGTTAATTTGTTTTTCAACGTTGTCTTTAAATGTCTTGCAACCAGTCAAAATGAGTCTTAAGTCAAAATCGGAAGGCAGTCAGATGTTTGTACCATAGAAAAGCTTATTTTCTCTACTTTTGAAATCCTACAAACTTAAAAAGCTCTATCATACTTCTGTACGAAGTTATAGCCATTTGAAGTCGGCAGAGTTAGGACTTGTGAAATTTCAGAAAAGGGAGAAGAAAATAGTCTAGACATCTTAAAGGTTCTGAGGTCTTAGCAACCATATCAATTAAAAATAAACATGTAAAACATGAAATTTCAAGATGAATTAGGTGTGAAAACTTTTAGAAATTATTTGCGTGTCAATATTTAATAAGAAAATTTTGACTTTTGTCAGTTTTGAACACCCACTAAACTTTTAAAAGTTATCTCAAAACTAAGCCATTCGACTTACAACTCATTTGGACAGAATTCGAGACAAATACTTCACGGCTGCTAGGATGCCCATTAAGTCTACTTCATAGTTTGACTTTGAACATGAATGCTCACTGCAGGCCCAAGAGAACCTGTGCATACTTCCATCAAGAAAGGAGATCCACATTCCACAGCCTGTTTTACAGTGGCCTTGAAGGCTGATCCATCAGTGTGCAGATGGATCCAGTCATCTGGGTAGTGGGAGATAGCATTTTTGGCAACACTCTTTAAGTATATATTCATCTTTTTTATTAATGTTTTATTTTATGAGGGTTTTTTATCACAGGCAGGAAGAGCGTTGAATTTGGAGGAGGCGAGGATTTCAGAGGTTCTTCTAATCCACTTTCTCATCTGCTAGGTGGCATCTTATTATTATTATTAGGTTTTGTAACTAATGGAGAAGAGACTACTGCCTGAATTTTTTCCACAACTAGTCAACTAGTTTTCTTCTTGGGTGTTTCTCAGGCATTCAGTAGTATCTTTTTTTTGTAATTCCAGCTCTCTCTCTGCATAGCCCCAAGGGCTCAACATTTGTATGCATTTCACATGTTGCATTGGTGCTCGAACGGGTTGCATGGTTCTGTATTTTATCTAGGGTATATTGTGTGGTCTTGTAGGCTCTTATTGTAGCCAAGCACAGATTATTTCTTTAGCCGAGGTAAAGTGCTCTTAAAGTATCCATATCAGGTCCACAGGTTGTACTGGCTTGGTTTTTAGTAATGATAGTCCTTAAGGGGTGTCAATTAACATTGCTTGATAGAGTTAGTCATAAACAGTGTCAATTTTCATTGTTTGAAAGTAATAGTCTTTAACAGTGTCAGCCAACATGGCTTGATAGTGAAAGTCATTAAAAGTGTCAATCAACATTGCTTGATAGCATTAGCAGTGTCAGTTGATATTGCTTGATAGTGAAAGTCATTAACAGTGTAATTCAACATTGCTTGATAGTGAAAGTCATTAACAGTTTAATTCAACATTGCTTGATAGTGATAGTCATGAACAGTGTCAATTGACATTGTTTGATAGTGAATAGTCAGTAACAGAGTCAAAAACATTGCTTGAGTAGCTTGTGATAGTCATTTGTGAATCTTGGCAAAGGTTTTTATCATTGAACTTGTAGACCCCATGTTTCCTTATAAGCATTACCATAAAATAATCAATATATCAGAGATTTATGGTACATGTTTTCTTTTCATTTTTTCCACCCCCATATAAAGTTCATTCTTTGATAGTGATTCCAGGTTAAAGAAAAACCTGGTGAAGGAGCTTTTCTTAGAATCAGACATCGAATTTCTCTCTACCTTCGTTTAATTGCAAAAAATAATTTACAGCCTGAACAACAAGGCATCCTTTTCCATTTTTGTTGATACCAGTTTTTTTTGTCATGGTTTGCAAAGGACTTTCATTAAAGAGAAAGGAGGGGGGGGGGGGGTTAGGAGATGAACACCTGGGGAAGAAAAGCAAGATCTTATTGATCTGTTTGCTCCTATGGCTGTTTACCCTCAGGGTTTTACTCTAAAGATTCTCATTAGCTGTAACATTGGTGGTCTTTCATTATCAACGTTTGCAATTCTTAGTTTGTTTGTCTATGAGGTCTGTGTTTGCTTTTCATTTCGCCAGGGATCAATAAATCCTTGAAGGAAATGAGCACTAGAGAAGCTCTCATTGCGTTTATTTCAAAATTAACAATTGACAGTGGGAAAAGGAATTGCAATAATTTGTTTTAGCAGTTTTCAATTTTTTATTAATTAAATTTCTTTTATTGGGTTAATTTCAGCTGAAATCTTTGACATATCTTAATTAGCTTAATTTTCTTGCTTTTCTTCTTCTCTTTTCATGGAGTTTTCAAATATAAAGACTTGATTTCCAAATCTAAGATATTGGTTGATCCGTGATGGTAGGAAATGGTTGAAATTTTGTGAGCAGGCTTAGATCTAAATCTAACTGTTTTAATGAATGTGATGTTTTAAATTTAACAAGAAATCAACTTAGTTAGGCAAACAGGACAAATCAGGCAAAAGTCGGGTTTGTAACATATTGAGTCTAATTCATGCTGTTTTAGGTGATAACAAATTTTAATTCTAGTTTTTATATGCGCTGAGAGTAAGAAATCTCATCCTGAAGCAAAAAAAAATTGTTTACTATTTCTAACAAAGTTTTCATGTATGCAGGACTCTAACTCAAAGTTGGTCTGAGCGACTTTTAGCTGATTAACTAAGATTGCCTTACATTTCATCTCTGTGCTTCTTTGGGAAGTCAATGTGCTTCTGTTCAAGTGTCAATCGGGTAGAAAAGAAAAGTTTTGATGTGGTAGAAAGCTGTAAGTATAAGAGGCACTTGCACTTTCAAATGTGTTATAGAAAATAACTTGTGAAGGCTAGCCAGTTGGAACTTTTTTCAAATTTGCTTACCTTTTGAATCAAATATTTGTTGCAGTATGTTTTTTTCTTTCTCCTCTTTTTTATATACTAATGAGGCACTTGCACTTTCAAATGTGTTATAGAAAATAACATGTGAAGGCTAGCCAGTTGGAACTTTTTTCAAGTTTGCTTACCTTTTGAATCAAGTTGTTGCAGTATGTTTTTTTTTCTTTCTCCTCTTTTTTATATACTAATCTCTGGTTTGTAAACAAAGTTGATTTCATCAAGTTTTGTTACATGGTAAAGTGCAATTTTGTAGGTTTTTTTGTTTTACTCCTGAACTCTTGTTTGCCTGCATACCACTAGATTGTAACTGGTTGAAGCTACACAATCTCAAGACTCTGCTAACAGTGAAACAAAAGTACTTTCCTGAAGTTCTTCAATCTGAAATTCAGATTTGTTTCAAAATTTTCACCCCAGTTACCTTTTTAAGTACAGATTGAAAAGAAACTTACAGTAAACAGTGCCTCTAGAAACTTATTTTTAAGGAGGATCTTTTACTTGAAAATCTCAAGCAGTATGTATACTTCTAAATCGTTTTGTCTTGCTGCTGCTGCTTCAACAACAAATCTTGAACAATTTGAATCATTTGCTGGTTCCAATATTTAAAAAAATATAGCTATAAGTGCAAGTTACAAAGTTATACAAATTTATTTTGCTTCTTTTCAGAACAAGAAATATTTTCTTTCACAGTGAACTAACCAGACTTGGACAGTGTGAAATCAAACGTGTACACCTGTTCAGCAGATATGGCTTTAAAAAATCTGTCCACTCACGGGCTGGTGACATTGGCATTTGTGGTGTTGATGGTGACTTTAAGGAGTGTCAGTCAGTGCTGTGAGTTCTAAAGAAGTTCTTAAAAACAATTACCTCTTGTCTCATGACTTGGATACACAAGTGAAATGTTGACATCTAAAATTTTGCATCTCCTTTTTATAAAATTATGCATTTTTTCAGATCTTTGTTCTCACGGAATTTTTATACATTTCTAAAATACGAAATGTCTTGCAACCAATCAAGATGAGTCTTTAAGTCCAAATTGGAAAGTAATAAGATATTTATATCACAGAAAAGCATGTTTCTCTTCATTCAAATACAATAAACAGAACAGCTTAATCAAGATTCTAGGGGAAGTTATAGCGTTTTGAAGTCGGCAGCGTTAGGACTTCTCAGAAATGGGATGAAAACTGTGTTTGAAGTTTAGACAACTATAAAGGTGCAAAGCCTTTAGAAACCACGCCAATTAAGATTAAACACATAAAACATAAATTTCAACAAGAACCATGTGTAAAAACTTCAGAATTAAAGACAACTTATGAGCTCCCACTAAACTGTGAAAGCCTATATCTCTTACATCTTAATACTGGGCCTTTTGACTTTCATTTGGATAGAATGGGAGACAAATATATTTTTTCGCTGATTTAAAAATCAGACAACTCTGCTTAAATTAATTTTCGCTTTTTTCCCTTTTGTGTCACATGGGGACAATTATGTATAAAGGACTTGCACTGAACTTTTCACTTAAGTCAATATTTATGGCTATGTCCTCGGAAGATCGACTTTAGCAGAATTGATTCTAGAAACAAACAAATTTAAAAAAAAACCTCATTTATAATGTTTACTTTATAAAATGGTCATTCGCACATAGTTTTTTGATATTCAACTCAAAAGGGCTTGTGTTAAAAAAAAAAAATTACAGTTATATTCTCTGGAATCTAGAAAAATGTGGTTTTTATTCAGGATGGTAAAAGCTGTCGAAATTTTAATAAATGGTTTACATGCCACCTACCTGAGAAATTCTTTTTAAATTGTATTTTATATATTCCATTTTTGTCTGTATTAACTAAAATTGGAAAAAAATCATCAAAGACAAGAAAGCAAATCATTTTTGATTGGTTTTTCAGTCTTTCCTACAGGTATAAATTTTTAATAGGCACAGATCTAAAACAGTAAGAGGCATTTTCTCTGTACAGCGTAGCAATATTTTTTCACAATCTGTTAAACTATAAAAGTCTTCAATTTACTGCATGATGATCACATTGTGCAAAAGTTTGCCTTTACCTTAATGATTATTAAGTGTCTCTGTCTTGTTTTTTTTTTTTTATTGTTCAATGTTCAATTTTTTTGTGACAAATGTTTTCTTGTCTTACAGCCGCCGCAGTCCCACCTCAACCCCCTGGCACTGCTGCCAAGAGAGGTGAATTTTTTGCAGAGGAACGCCTCATCTCAAACTTGATGGCGAGCTATGTTAGAGAGGCGAGACCTGTCCTGCGGCACGCTGATGCAGTTGATGTCACTGTCAAGTTTTCTTTTGTGCGCGTGGAAGATCTGGTATGTTAAAAATTTAGTTTTTTCACATGTTTCTCTGACTGAGTACTGAAAGATCATATAACCATAAAATCCTGGCTGCTTATCACAACGCTCTCTCAAGATCTTAA
Source organism: Elysia marginata (assembly GCA_019649035.1). Classification (NCBI taxonomy): domain Eukaryota; kingdom Metazoa; phylum Mollusca; class Gastropoda; family Plakobranchidae; genus Elysia; species Elysia marginata. The sequence goes on along the minus strand of BMAT01002766.1, from coordinate 285,463 downwards.
ACGATGTCTTGTAGTAGCAGTTTAAGTGTTTTTAATGGTGATAGGAACTATTTAGTAGCAATTGTTCCAGAAGTTATTTTAGGTTTATAGTAGGAGTAACAGCAGCTGTAGTAGTAGTAACATCAGTACCAACAGCAGCAGCAGCACTAGTAAACTAGTATGGCAGTAAAAACGGCATCAGTAGTAGTGATCAAAGCAGCAGCAGCAGCAATCTTTGTCACATTAGGTCACTATAGAGGCATATTGAAGAGAACTTTGAAGTAAGCAATGCCCCACAAATTTATCTCAGAAGAGAGATTCTGTTTGGAAAACCTCAAGCAGTATGTGTACTCTAAAATTTCTGCCTTACTTTTTTACCTCCTTTAACAGTCAATGTAAAAGGTATCTGGGTTATAAAAAAACAACTTTTTTTTGGTCTGCAGCCTTCTGTTTCATGATTATAATTCACAATAATTGTCTCCAAGTGTCTTTGATTATTTTGACATATGTTGCTGGCTGACAGCTAAAATGACTTTGTCCAAAATGTATGCTTTGAGTTTGAGAAAAGTTTCCAATTTTCAATTTGTGATTAAAATGTAAAATTTTGAAAAATAAGCTGTGAATTAACCAATGGGTAGACTAGTTGCATATTAGCGTATCAGACAAGAGAAAACAAGGTATGGCAGTCTCAGGTGTCCAATTTTTTAAAAATTTTGGAAGAATTGACATAATCGGTTCTGGCTCTTAGCATAGTAAGACTTAATCATCCCAGGTATTGCTGTTGGGTCAAAATATTTCTTTAAAGAAATACTACTTTTCTTTCATTATAAAAAAAAAATTTCTATTTTTTTGTTCCAGAATGAGGCAACAGATACTTTTGGTTCCTCCCTGTTTATTGTGCAGGTAACTACTGTTTATTTTATTTTTGGTCACGGCTTAAAGATACTATCATTCAGGGAGAATTTTTTTTATACCTAACTACCGATATTGTCCAAGTTCGAATGGAAGCAAAATAGAAAACTTTTAGATGCATCCTCATCCCCCTCCCCCCTCTCTTTCAAAGTGCTGTACCAACTTCTTTCAAATAATCAATAGTGAATTATTTTTTACCTAACAAAATCACAGAGTCCGCCAATGACTTAAATTCAGAGTTTCCTCCCTTATAATGATTATGTTATAAGCTAAATACTTTTTTTTCCTGCACCTTGTTTTTATTTTTTGAAGATGCTCCATAATGACTTGCATAAAATTTCTTTCAATCCAAATCTGAATTGTTTCTTTATTGTTTAAAGCACAATTTTTATTTGAGGTTTATGAGTTTTCTTGCCTATTAGTGATATGTGTTCATGACTGAACAGAGAAAGTAAAAGTAATATTTGGTATGAAAATTTTATACTTTGGTCATTAGAGCTGATACTTGATGCCTTGAAAAGCTTTATTTTTTATATATATATTTTTTTTGTCAAATTACATAAAATTGCAACTCAACACATTTTTTCATGCTGGTACACAAATATATATGTCTTGCAACCTGTCCAAATGTGTCTTGTGTCGAAATTAGAATGTAGTCAGATAATGAAATCATAGAAAAGTTTACTTTCTCTACTTTCAAATGCAACAAACAGAAAAAGCTCTATCATGCTTCTGTATGGAGTTAGAGCCGTTTGAAGTTGGCAGAGTTAGGACTGGTGAAATTTCAGAAAGGGGAGAAAACAGCATTTAAAGTTTAGACAGCTAAAAAGGTATTGAGCCCTTAGCAATAATACCAATTAAAATTAAACACAAAAAAAAGAAATTCGAACATCCATTAGGTGTGGAAACTGTTTAGAAATGGTTTTAGCGTCAATATCTAAAACAAAAAAAAATTTGACTTCTGAACATATACTAAACTTTATAAGCCTACATCTCTAAACTAAGCCTTTCGACTTATGACTCATATGGACAGAATGCGAGACACATCTATTTTCTTTGTTAGTAAAAAAAAAAGTTTCCATTTCAAAAGTGCTTTTGTTGCCTAGCAAATAATGTTAGTTGATTAACTACTTCTAAGCTACATCCTATAGGGCTAAAGAATTGTGGAAAATTCAAATAACGCAAATTAATAGCAAAATTTAAAGCTACTTCCTATTGAATTATTGAAGAGATTTTGTTGCTGTTGGTTGCTAGATTTGGAAGGATCCCCGCCTTCAGTGGAATGTGACAGATTATCAAGGTGTGCGCACAATCCGTTTACCCGCCTCAAGGATTTGGGTACCAGACCTTGTACTATACAATGTGTAAGTACTTAATTGGGTACCAGACCTTGAACTATACAATGTGTAAGTACTTTATTGGGTACCAGACCTTGTACTATACAATGTGTAAGTACTTAAATGGGTACCAGACCTTGTACTATACAATGTGTAAGTATTTAATTGCGTACCAGACCTTGTACTTTACAGTGTGTAAGTATTTAAATTTTTAATCAGTCAATCTTCACATTAAAGGCAACAGATCTTTCAGAGCTAGAATCGTTAAAATATTATTTTCTTTTAAGAAGAAATAGAATGGGGAAATTTTTTCTACTTTAAATAGAATTTCGAATTGTGCAAACTTAAGCTTTTTACGTTATTCTGCATTACGCAAATGCAGGTTACTTATCTTCTCTGGCCATAAGAAAGGCTCTACTGGCATGATGGGAAAGGGTTTTAATGTTAGAGTTTGTAAAATTAGGTCACATCTTTACTTGCCCTTATGTCCTCAGAGCCTACCAACAGCCTCCAGTATCGCTCTACGAGTCTACGGTTACCGTGACATACGATGGGACAGTGGTGCTGGTACCCATGCTCACTCTGTACAGCACATGCCCCATGGACCTGAGAGATTTTCCCTACGATGAGCAGTCATGCAGCATGGTGTTTGGCTCCTGGATGTACACCTCATGGGAAATGAATGTCACCGTAGGTTTACACAGTTCTAGAGTATGATGATTCTGGCTGTGAGAATGATTGCTATATCATTTGTGTGGTGCTCTGCAAAAATCCTTCATAATTCAGAAATTTAGGTCTGTAAGATGAAATTATGCTGAATGATAAAATTGTGATTTTATATGTTGGCATTATATGTTGGCAAAAACTGCAACTTCTTTTAAGTCAACTGACAGAGTTTAAGGACAAAGTTTAAACTGCAGGGTATTCAAGTTTGTGTTTAAATGACTTGACTGCTTAATAGTAGAATGGGTGTGATCCTTTTACGCTCAATGCGGTTTTCTCTATTCTTGATTTTTTTATCCTTCCCTGTAAAAAAAAATCTTAACATAATTATTATCTTGAAATATTGAACTTAGTTAAAAGAAAAAAAATATGCAGGAAATCGTTTCTCTTTCAGAAACCTTAACCCATGGGACAGGGTTACTCAGGAGAAACAGAAATATGGAAATCAATTTAGTGTAATTTTCTAAAAAAGATAATAATCAGTCATGTTCTTAAATATTACAGAGCTACACCATGAGTTAAGGTTAAATTGTTTGAAATGATGACCAATATTGATTGTAAGACGGAGGATCTTTCTGTGGTTTTAGCTGATTTGTATGTCACAATTTTTACATCACAAAGGCATTGCAATTTTCTGAGCTTTCAAGTGTCAATGTTTTCACAAAATCAACAATAATTTATGGAAACACTTTAAAACTTCTGTTGATTTGAACTATAGGTAAAAAGAAAAGAGTAGGTTTTTGAAAGGCGATTTTTAAAAAAAAATTAGATTTTCTGATATCAGGCTCACAAAACAGCTCATTACGTAAAATTCAAGCAACATCACACAGTATCAACAGCAATTCTAATTTTTAATGTTTTTTTGTTGTGTTGATTCCAGTTTATAGCCAACCAGACCGAGATGGATGTTGTCCTGAATGAGGAAGATTCGTCGTACCTGGCACACCAACACCCCCAGTGGGAGCTCGTCGACAACCGAGCCCGTGCGCGTCTAAGCCTCAAGAAGTACGAATGCTGCCAGCAGCCGTTCACCCTCATCACCATCACAACCAAACTGAGACGGCGTCCGCAGTTCTATCGTTACCTCACGGTGGTGCCTGCAGCGGTGCTGGGTCTTCTTGTGCCGGTTATATATCTTGTTCCTTCTAACAGCCATGACAAGACGACGTTTGGTGAGGAGTGAAATGATCATGAGAATGGTGAAAAATCAATTTTGAGCCAAAGGAAGAGATAGAAATTTTGAAGAAGTGTAAAGATAATTTTTATGTTCAGTAAAACATATTTAGTTGAATAAAAAAAAAGATTGAAAAATATTTATAATATTTGATATCATTGTGGTTTGTTACTCAAAGACTTTTCCTGGTTGAGACTTGTATGCTTTTGTGGGTCTCTTGAAATAAAAAAACTTTCTTCGCAAAAATTTATACCCATCAGGAATATAAAGATCTATAGTCTTGTATAAAGAAAAGATCTCTTGTTTTGAAACTCTAATATTAATTTTGGAAGAAAGTTTTAAAATTATTCTTGAAAACATTTTGAACCATGTCACATGTTCTAAATATATTGCATCCAGAGTAAAAGGGTCAGATTTGGCAGTTTTCACATTCAAAGGGGTTGCTGAGTTGAACAAGACCTTTTTCTAAGCATGCAAAAATGAAAAGTTAAAGTAATTTATCAATATGTTGTGGACAGATATAAAAAATTCCGTTGACTTGAAATATATAGAAACAGAAAAAAAATACACCCTTAAAGGGTATTTCCCCCAAAAGAAAATTTAGGACTTCATACTCATTTGGCCTGGATGTAGAATTGTTTGAAGATAGTTCTAATTTTTTTCAGTTAGATTATTTTTCATGTTAAAAAAAAAAGCAAAATTATGATAATGAAAAAAATACACAAGTATCAAATCATAATCATTGATGTATTTTCACAAAGTTCCATCTAGGAAATGATAACATTTATAGTTATTGAAAAAACAAAGTTAATTTTGACAGCAGCTTTGAGAACTCTATAAACTTTGATCATTCTAATGAAATGTTTGGAGTAACTTTTTAAAGAAAGAAAGAAAACAAGTTTGTGAGTACAGAGCTACACCATGAGTTAAGGTTAAATTGTTTGAAATGATGACCAATATTGATTGTAAGACGGAGGATCTTTCTGTGGTTTTAGAATTTATATCAGTTTTTCATCAATTGTTGCTTAACCACTACAGACAATTCGGATGTCACAATTTTTACATCACAAAGGCATTGCAATTTTCTGAGCTTTCAAGTGTCAATGTTTTCACAAAATCAACAATAATTTATGGAAACACATTAAAACTTCTGTTCATTTGAATCATTAGGTAAAAAGGAAAGAGTAGTTTTGTGAGTACTGTATCTTCTTCTGTTTCATATTTAAATTTGGATCTTTTTACATGTGCTTTTAAACCATTATCTCTCATTTACATTAAAACACTCTCAATGGCATGATGTTACAACGTTCTGTTATGCCCATTTCAATAGTGAGCTAAAGTTGTTTTCATTTTGTGATCTATTCTCAACTTAGGTATGCTGCTGTTGCTGTGTCTCATTCTTTTGATGAGCATCTTGCAGCAAGCCATACCTTTCAACCATGGCTCTCTTCCAAAAATCTGTGAGTAAAACACAACTAACCCTTCACTTTAAATGAAGGTCAACTATGGGAAAATCAAAGGGTTTTTTTGGATACCTACACATTTGTTTCATACTCTTTTTAAGTATGGTACATTTTCACATTTTTTTTTCTTCTGAAGTTTAATTTCCTATTGGAAGAAAATGGCTAAACTTCATGATGAAATTTAAAAACTCATCTTACTGCACAAAATTAATATAAAAAAGATAACAAGTCATGGAATTTCTATGAAGTTGTCTAAAACGGTTGGCCTTATGAGAGCTGTCCACCTGAAGGAGAATGTAAGATTAGGAAAAATATTGATTTAGCCATATGTCTTAAACCACTCCAATTAGGTTTTAACTCTAAATTGGAAATATTTAAGATATTGGTATCACATAAAAGTTCCTCTTTTCTCCTTGCAAGTACAGCAAACAGAAAAGGTAAATTGTGCTTCTTTGTGAAGTTATAGCTGTTTGGAATCAGCAGGGTTAGGACTTGTGAAATTTCTGAAAGGGAAGAAAATATTACTGTGTTTACAGTTTAGACAGCTATAAAGGAGTTAAGTCCTCAGCAACAATACCAAGTGAAATTAAACCCATAAAACATGAGATTTCAATAACTGAGGTGTAAAAACTGTTTAAAAATGGTTTTGGCGTCAATATTTAAAGTTAAAAAAAAAAGTTTTGACTTCTGATTATCCACCAAACTTTGAAGGCCTGTATCTCAAAACTACGCTGTGCAACTTAATGCTAATTTTGCTGGAATACAAGACATATTATTATATCATCCATCTCACTTTTTGAGTAATATAGAAAGGGGCTTAAAACTGTTAAATAGCTATTTTTTCATAGCTTGTGCTTGAGCTTGTCAAGAAGGGACCCAAGTAGGAAGTTAAAAAAAAGAGATTTTACTTTTCCTTGTCTGTCAAATTTGCTAACTCTTCTTTGCTTAGAGACAGTCAAGTTCAAATCATGCAAATCTTGACACCATTTTACATTCTTCTTGAATTTTATATACTGATAATTTAAACAGTAGATAGATCAGAGTATATTTTGCTAAAATGGGATTCAAAATATCCTTACTGTATTGTACAAACATTCTTTTTTTTTGTTTGTTAAAGGCTATTGAAGCATGAACAATCTTCTAAGGGACTCCTGTATCATATTCTTTTTTCCACAGGCTCTTTCTACCTTGGCACCATGATCCTGACAATCATTAGTGTGGTGGCGTCCGTCATCACAGCCAACATCAGTGTCAGAGGAGGCCGCAGGAAACCTCTGCCTGCTTGGCTTCACTCGGTGAGTTCGGGGAATGAAGGAAACTTGCTGAGGAAAAGAGTATACAAAGAGGAAGAAAGAAAGAGAGAGTGAGTGAGAGAGAAAGAGGAGGGAGGGAGGGCTGGAGAGAGAGAGAGATTTTGTTTGGTATAACAATGAATTATTTTCTATTTCTGTCCTTCTGTCACAACCAGATATTTTTGGGCCGCCGAAGTCTTCGCCGTATTCTCTGTATCGGAGACTATGGACCAATCAGCAACCTGTATGCCTCTTATGCCTCCTCTGATGTTCATATCTCCTCAAGGAGAGGCCAGATAGAGGAAACACTGCAAGATCTGGAGAGAAGGGAGGGAGGAGTAGCTGGAGGAGGAGGAGTTAACCAGCCACTGCAGAGTTTCTGTAACGGAGGTGGAGGGGAAGAGGACAAAATTGCAGATCTTACACCATTGACAAGGTAATGCTTCTTATCAAACTAAGTGGAAAAAAAAATGAAAGATTTCAGGTATGACATTAGTAGTGAATTCAATAGTTGTGTTTGGTGCCATTTGGATCTTCTGATTTAAATTAGCAAGTTGCTTGAGAGAGCCAAGTAAAAACCTTTGGCATGAAACTTAAAAGAAAAAGCTTAGGGGTGATAAGTACTGCCGGGCCGATCCCCTCCTTTTACAACCTTGAAGTATACGATTCTCTGAGGTCTTGGTATCGAAAGTATCGAGGTTAGGATTGATACTATCTTCACAGCTTTGGTATAGGTCTATGGTATCACTAGCTGCTCCTGGCTTTTTTTTGTCCTAGCAGAAAGGTAAAAGGGGCAGGGATAGACAAAAAAAAATGTAAATGGGATATGCCGACATTATTGCCAAGGTGCATCACTGTACCAAAGAAAATGTCATCTTCACGAAATTCTTGCTGAGACTCATTATCACCTAGGCCTAGCCTTTTGAACTCCACGTTATCTAAATAAAGCAGTCGCAACGGAGTGAAGAAGTGGGCTAGCGGTGACATCTCGTCAACTAATCAGCTAGAGAGACAGGACTGGTACCTCGCAATGCAACTTTCGATTCTTGCCTTAAAGGGGAACACCATTGTTTTTGCCTGACCTCAAAACTTCAAGGTTGTCGCCTTACCTCGCAATTTCGAGGTTGGCATTGGTATCGCAAGTATTGATCTGATATTGATACCAATCCCGGCACTAGTGATAGGGTAAAAGTTATGTTTCTTTGAGTGATAAGGCCTTTGGGGCCAAAGCTACTGTAAATTGAGGGTCTGAATCATATCAAAGGCAAGGGTTATGCAGGGTCATGCAGCCATATTCACTTAAACCTACTTCAACCCACAGAAAATTTTGCACTTGAAATCTTTCAATCTGTACTGATTGTGCCTGCACTATTCATATGACTGGTATTAGTTGTAGAAATTAATTATCTTCAATTCAAAACATTTTCCACTGCATATTACAGAAGAATATGTTATTTGAAAGGGAAGCTTATGTAAAGTACATTTTATACCTTTTAGAAATGAAAACATGGCCTTCAGAGTTGAATTTTGACTTTTTAGTCATTAGCATCATGAATATCAATGCTAGCCTTTCAATGGCAACCAAGGATTTAGTTGCCTCTCTTGTTGTACAAGCCCATTCTTCCTCAAGAAATTAAGGTTGTTAAGAAATATCCATCACTGCTACAGTGAACCTTGTCTCCAAAAACCTTGGATTCAACGAACCCTTGCAATCAATGATCTGTTATAAAATCTCGTTTTTTTTTCTTCTTTAACCTTTACAAATTTCCATGTATGGATGGAACAAACCTATTTCAGACCAACCTTGTTTTCAATAAACCAGAAGTGATTTTGAAACTAATGGTTGATCTTTTTAGCCTTTTTTCATGGTATGTTTTTCTTTTATCAGCAATATATAGCTTTTACAGTATCAAAGAGAGTGAGTGATAAGAATATATCAAAGAAAAAAAAAGGCTATTCTATTCTTCGTAGTTTTAAATGTTTCAGGGTTGATCAATAGTGTAGAACGTTACTCTTTGGTTTGTTTTAGATTACTTTAAAGAGACCTTGCTTTCAACAAACCTTGGCTTCGGCAAACTCTTTATATTTTCTTGCAAAGTTTGTTGGATTCGAGATCCACTGCATATGTAAATCAGCTAGTCCTTTCAATTAAAACAAGAAGAACTGAGGTCCATGCTGATGCTTTTGAACACTGCCTTTAAATTTGCTGTATATTTGCTGCAGGGCATTCAATATTAACACAGCCAGGCTAGTTATTGAAAAATCAAAACATGGACATTTAACCCCACCAATTTACTTAACTTGTAAAAGGCTGCCCACGGAAGCTAGAATTGAGCATAGACTTGAAATTTTTTCGGTTTCAAAAGCATTAATGACAATATCCATTCTTGCCTTTTAAATCTTAGCTTATAGCCCATCAAGAGCATTAAGGTCTAGCAGTTCAAATATGCAGTTCCTAGAATTGATTTAAAGGCTCTCAGTGAGAGAACTTTTTTCTTTCTCTGGTCTTTCTATTTGGAAAGACATACCTGAAGTTGCTATCTAATAATAATAATAATAATAATGAAGTTATTTTGTAGCGCCTCTTCCTACATGTAGGCTCAAAGCTCTTTACAACATTACATCTACCCAAACAAACAATGCTGACATAATGACAATTTTGTACAAAACATAATCCATTAACAGTTCAAAACAAAAAAAAAGAAAAACAAAAGGTGCATGTACAAAATTAAAGAAAAAAAAAGG
>BMAT01002766.1:205181-226165 GCA_019649035.1 Elysia marginata | reverse complement strand
AGTACTACTAGTACTACTATTACTACTACTACTACTACTACTACTACTTAAACTACTACAACTTAAACTACTACTACTATTACTAATACCATTAATACTACTACAACTACAACAACTACTACTATTATTCCTACTAATACTACTACTCTACTACAACTACTACTAATACAACTACAACTACTACTACTACTATTACTACTACAATCACAACAACTACTACTACTACTATTATTACTACTACAACTACAACAACAACTACTACTACTACTACTTCAGTATTTGTCTTCTACAACTACAACTACTACTACTATAGTTGCCTTTACCCCTATCTCAGTATGGCTGTCTCTCAGTACACTTTTCAATACCGCTAGTAGTTAAGCAGCCTAATAATTTCAGATTTTATGATTTGTTGCGTCCATGCGCCTTGCATTATTCACCCGACTCGTTGTTTAAAGATTAACTGAGCTTTATGACCAGTTGACCACTACGCCTCTCTCTCTCTTTCTCTCTCTCTCTCTCTCTCTCTCTCTCTCTTTCTCTCTTTCTTTGGGAGAGTAAACTGACAAAGGTTAAAAATGAAGGTAATACATTCACAAACGAACGCAAAGAATGTTAGAAGGAGATAAAGAAAATAAAATTTTAAAATCCAAAATAGATACGCAGGTGTAGTGGGAAAAAAGCCTCCTTCTCACTCTCTGTTCCTCTCTCTATGTCTCTAATTTCTCTATCTCTACCTCACACATTATCTAGATGTGTATGTGCTGCCTGTTTCTATTTATCTATATATCCACCTCTCTTTCCTGTGACTTTCCTTTTAACTCTAAATTTAAAAGAAAAGGATTTTTTCTCGAGGCTTTTTTCCCACTACACCTGCCTATCTATTTTTTTTATTTTAAAATTTACTTTTCTTTATCTACTTCTAACGTTCTTTGCGTTTGTGAGTGTTTTACATTCATTTTAAGCCTTTGTCAGTTTACTTACCCGAGCTATTTCCCCTTTAGCTCTTTTTTATGCATTTTTTTTCTGGAAACACGTTTGCCTCCTATAAGTAGTATTCCTTTTCTATTTAAACTTTTTTCATCTATAGACCAATTAAATGAAAGCATCGCTGAGCTTATCCTCCTTCCCTTCATATCTACGTCGAATCCAAAAACTTGCTTACTCACCCTCACTCATTTTGCACCCCTTATTTTACCTGCCTTCATACTCTTATTAACTCCACCACCCTACCCTCATTTCAGCCGCACCTACACATCCGCACACACACACGCGCTCTTTCTAGCAATGTAAAACTCTTAGATTCTAATGTACACGCCCAAGAACTAAACTCTAGGGCAAAGCCAGCGCAAGGAGACGAGCGAAATTCCTCCAAATTTTTACTATCAGGGAAGCTGGTACCACTGTGACATTTCTATTTTTGGAAATCGGCTCAAAGCTGTCTTCAACAAAATACGCGGAGCGTTACCTCAATCACCCTTACAAAATTACGTCATATAACACATTTGACGTACGAACCCTATCGTGCACCCCACGACTTAGGCGACAAGAAACTTCGTTGAGCGTAAAGGTACAGGCTTAAGTTTTAAGGCACCCGCTCCCAGGCCAGGCCAGGCACACGCTTAGGCTAATCGTCCCAGGTGAGACTGAGTGAGGTGCACAGGTCTGGAACCGGCGCAGAAGGTGCTCGACTCCCAACCAGACAGGTCAGTATTGTTTTAACTTAATACCAACTTATTAACCATAATACTCTTATAGTAAACAATTAACAGAGCTGGCACACACAGTCACTGCCTTGCAGAGATTGGTAAAGCCGGCAGACTGCTACTGCTTTATTTAACTTTCTACTGACTACCCATCATGCTGATATTTTACAGTAACAATGAAAGAGCTATAAACAAAATCATTGCCTCACATAATAGAGATTGCAAAATGTTTTGAGGCCGTGCATCGCATGCCTGATATTATTAATACGTTCCCAAAATTGAACTTCTTAGAGAGGCAGTTAGTAATGCTTTCTTTTAAGAAAGCATTCACTTTGCTAGTCTTTGCCTACACCAGATATTATGGGTTTTTTAAATACGCTGAATTGCAATTTGAGGCAATGTACAGGTTTTTGAAAACTTGAATACATGCTCATAATAGTGCTAGAAATACTAGAATTAGAAAGTTTAGAGAAGGTTTCCGCAAGCGTGTTTAAGTAACATTATTGTTGATATTAAGTCCAAATTTACCTAATGTAAAGCTTAAATTTACGGACAATGTTTTTTGAGCTTTTTTTGCAAAAAGAAGTTTAAGCTTTTAACATATGCCATCAAATTAGTTTTGATAATTTAAAATTATGTTATTTAAGGCTCACAGGTTGCAAAATCGCGAGGGTTTTTAAGCTGATATGTCTTGCAACCAGTCAAAATAAGTCTTAAATCGAAATTGGAAGGTAGTCAAGTATTTATATCACAGAAAAGCTTATTCTCTTTGCTTTCAAATACATTAAACAGAAAAGCTCTATCATGCTTCTATATGGAGTTATAGCCGTTTGAAGTTGGCAGGGTTGTGAAATTTCAGAAAAGGCAGAAGATATCATTTAAATTTTAGGCGACTATTAAGGTATTGAGGCCTTATCAATCATACCCATAAGAATAAAATACATCAAATATCAAATTTCAACATGAATTAGGTGAGAAAACAGTTTGGAAATGGATTTAGTGTCAATATCAAGAATTTTAAACATTTGACTTCTGAACACCCACTAAACTTGAAAAGCTCTTTATCTCAAAACTAAGCTATTCGTCTTACGACTCGTTTAAACAGAATGCAAGACACATCGCAATATCATTTATTAAGGAAATACAGTGCAGATAGAAGAACCGTCTTGATCAAATCAAGCGAACAGTAGGAAGTTTGCCCTAACACATAGAGATCTAGGGTTGATTGCCCAGGCTAGGTTCTCAGAAAGAAGGCATCTGCCAAACCCCATAACCAAATTACTCCAGTGCAGTGAAACCCCCGATTTCGGCAATTTCCAGAGCATTTTAGTGAATACTTAAGAGTACAAAAATTCAAAATTAAAAAATGACGTAAATGAGAGGTCTATTGGTGAAGTTGCTATTTCCTTAGAGATTCAACTGTCTCAATTTTAAACCAGCTGGTTTGAGGGAACGTTTTGAGTTAAGAATGAAAAACATTGATTCGCATTTTGGAACAAAGATGACCTATTGCATTTCACAAGTGGGTGTGTTGTATTATAGGCCTGAATTTTATAATTTCCCTCCCACCAAACTGATTCTATACGTTTTGTGAAGTCTTTTCAGTTTTTTTTGGGTTTTGGTTTGGTATCAGTACTGTAGTATTTTGGATTATCATTGTGGTACTAAAATACTCATATCGATACTGGCTGGCTGTGTTAGTTTAATGTGGAAAAAAAACATAAAACCTTACCTGTCTTACCTTAACATGTCTTAACTGAATATGGTTGAAAGATTCGGTCTATTCAATTCAATTTCTGATACATACAGTAGCATTAAAAATAAAAAAAAGTTGAGGTTAACACTTTTTTTGTTGAGTGTTGTTTGTAATCATATTCCACCATTGGTTCTGCGTCTGCAAAATCGACCATTTTCACACCAATCTTCAAATACATAACAAGCCAATCTTTAAAGCGCATAGTAAAAACGCACAGTCTAATATAAAGGAAACACGCTTCCAACACTGTTCTACTTTGCTATTTTCTTGAGAAGCTCTTGGAAAGTTTTTAGACAAATAACAGAAAGAAATATAGGTTTAAAGAATTAGGCATTGTAAAGATAAATTTGTAAAGATAAACTTGTAAAGATGTTCTACTCTGTTATTTTCTTGGAAAGCTCTTGGAAAGTTTTACGACAAGTATAACTAACAAAATGAATTGTATGTTTAAAGGAATTGGCACTCTAAAGATAAATTTGTAAAGATGTGTTTGTAAAGATAATTATGATTTTTCAAAATTTTTTTTATCATGTTGATATCATGCATCATTAAATTTGATCTCGAACACAGGTCATGTTTTTAATTGATGCAAAGAAATTTGACTTTTCTTATTAAAGATTTGTATTAAAAATGATTCCATCCCCTATACATATTTCTATTTCTTTTTACCTATCGTACCTTATGTTTTAACTGATACACACAAATGTCACGTGGTGCTAACCTTTTTTAGTGCGACCAGACACAGTTTGTAGAGCCGCAACCACAGAGAAGTTCTCTTTTCTTGTATCAACCTCTCAGAACAAGATTTCTGATGCCCCGATTTAAATGTATTTATATATAAAGTGATAGAAGTAAAATCAAATGCCACAATGTTATAATTATAATTGAATCAACTCTTGGATAATAAACTTTTGACAAAGTGATTCTCCAGCTTGCTAAAAGGGAAACGAGGCTTTAGTTTTATTCTAAGAAAAGAATAAAAACAATATGTCAGTTTTTATATTTTATGAGCTTTAACTTAATTGAATCATAAAACACACGTGTTGTATATTAGATTTAGGAGTTAAATGTATCTAATATACTCTGTAAAAGTTGCGAAGTGTGAATTATAAATTGATTGTGATGCGAAACTAAACAAACAGCACCGGATGACGTCCTTGACCTGTATCTACACGATTTTCGCCACTTCTCGACCTGTTTTCAAAACTCTGTCTTATATACAATTGTTCTATAACGTACAATCAGAGTCATTGCTGAGAAGAAACGTTTTGTATTAAAGCGATTGAAGATAAGGAAATACTCTATGACAAAAAGAAATTGAAAAAAAACTTGCAGTGTCTGGAATGACGGGTACATTTACTTGATGCTCTTAAAATTTAAAAGAATAAAAATAACCCTAAAATGATCAGTAAAACTAAGGTTGAGTTTTTTTACTCTAAAGTGAACAGCACGACCATAGGTTATCAAAATGCATTCGTTTTACTTGCTCAGTTGTTTGAAAATTACGATAGATTAAGATAACATTTTTCCAAGGGCAAGATTCCAAGTTTGTCATCCACTTGGCTCATTGCCTGCTCGCCGGAATTTCCATACACGGCGCCTTTAAAGATAAAACACAGGAAATTTGTAAAAGGTCGTTCAACCGGCAAGTAATAAAAAGACGCAAAATTTTAATAAAAAAACAATCAACAGATAATATTTCTCTATAGTTTTAGGAGTTGGTATAGAATATGTCTCACCGAGTCTACGTAAATAAGTCAGATAGGGGTAATTGAAATATGAGGCAATATCTAACAAAGGTAGATTTAATCCTATTATTCATATTGTAAATAAAAAGATGACCACACCATTCCATAAGCAAGCCATTTGTTTTAAAAAATGAGCTCCTTGAAATTGCGATATCTGACTATAGGATAGTTTTTACCCAAGTGAAAAACATTCTTCAAACTTTCTATCTATCTAACATATTTTTTACAAAATATTTTGGTTTTTTATGTGATTCTAAAGAAGTATAAATTTGCGCAAACGATAATCATTTAAAGCCACTTATACATTTTTTACTACCTACATTTGACAAAAAGGCTACAAGAAGGCAAATTTTACGATAAACGTCCTTCCTTCCTCTACTTACTGAAGATGTATCGAGATTTTTTTCATTCTTCATGTTGAACAAGTGATATTTCTGAATAAAATGAGAAAGATTTTTTTTCATCCACTATGTAAAACAAGTTCTTTCTGGTTAATTTTTTGCGCTCCTGATAATGCAGACAAGTTTTAAAAAAGGGAAAAAAGCACAACCTTAGCACAAAAATTTGGGTCGATCCATTCCACACTACGTTTAAGCCAGAACATATGTCTCAAGAATTATCTTTTAAACGTGCCAGGAAAAAAACCAGATTTAGACCAATTTTATCATTAACCTTTAAGTTTGCCTCTTGAAGGAAAAACAGGGGGTGGGAAAGGTGTTGGTGAAAAATAAAGCGGTTAGAGCAATACTTTTTTTTTCATAATATTATCAAAATTGGATGCCGACTCATCTTTTGTGGTGATGTACTTTCTGTACATGGGTAGGAATTGTAGTAACCAGTTCTGTATACCTTTCTGTTTATTCTGCTGTGGACAAACGAAATGCAATATCTCTCAAATGGTTTACATTGAAGATACTGCTTTTCGTTTGTCCCGGACAGTATTTTCAGAGGTGGGGGGGGGTGCGACTTTTTTGTTTACAGGGTTTGGGCTCGTAATTTTATTTTCAAGAAGAAGGTTCAAGGCAAAACAATTTCTGTGCTGAATCAGAAAGAGCATACCACCAAAACAACTGATAAAGACACTTGTAGAATCTTCATTTATGTTCTGAAATGGCTACCAAAATTATATCTTATCTTGTATAATTTGGGTAAAAATGTGATAATTCTGTGAAGAAGATCGCATGTTTTGTATACGGAGGTCTTTGTATAGAGAACGAATAAGGATATTTGCAGCTAACGATCTACTAAAGGTCATAACTTGAATGCCAACGATAGTTAAGTAAAGAAAGCTCCGGAATTGGTTGAATTTTCTCCCCCCCCCCCCTCTCTCTCTCTCACTTTCTCGATCTTGCATATCAGTCGTTGTTTGATTTCCCCAAAATGACCTTCTTTGCTCCATTTTTCGTTAGAAAATGCAACAGTCACTTTTTATGGATTTCACTCTTCCTATATATATTGCATCTCAATACTTGTTTAGTTAGACAGCCAGGTTTAAGCGTCATTTGCTGTACATTCTGTTAAGAAGTGCAATAGGCACTTTTTTCGTTGCTTTCACTCTCTCAATTTGCATCCCGTTTCTTGTTCGCCTAAAATTGGCTAAAACAATCTAGTTTTTTTTTCTCCCGTGCTTAGACCGTGCTCTCTACAATATAATTCTTAACTGTAACATTTTTAACCGGTGAAACTTCCCCTTTACTCATCCTCCTTTCAGACCGCCTCATCTACCTGTACGCTACCCAGGCCCACCGTAGGTTCCCTCCCCCTGTTTGGAAACCGTGTTTGCCGGTGAAAGCCCAGCCCTTGTACCTCCTCGTCCTACACACCCCCAAGCCTACTCCGACTCACTCTCTCCCGCTCACAATGGCTGAGGCAGATCTTACCAGAGATGAGCTAGAAGGTGAGTACCACAGACTAATAATAAACGTGAGTACCGCTAGGTGGAAGCAGCAGCTTCTGAGAGTACCGCAGTGTGCCGGCCAATTGAGTCTGGCTAGCTGTAGGAGGAGTTTTATAGACCGTGGAAATTAAACAGAATTAGGTAGAAAATGTGTTCTATAGAAATGGGATAAGTAAAAGACATGTAAAGAAAATAAAAATAGACAGACATTTCAGAAAGATGGGAGCTGCAGAAATAGAGAAAGCGAGAAAGAGAGAGAGAGAGAGAGAGAGAGAGAGAGAGAGAGAGAGAGCAGGTAATGGCAATTGAATAAAAGAGAGAAAGAAAGTTTTTATTTTCAGAAACAGATTGGTTCTATTTAACGATTGTAAGTTTTTGGAAAGTGATAGATTGGAAAAAAAGAAGAAAAAAGAAGAGGTGAAAGGGGAATGGAATTTCAAGGAGGAAAAGCAAAGTCCAACCCTTGATATTTCTAAAAGCTTAATGTTTTAACATTCTAAGATTGATTTTGGAACATAGGCTTAGCTTGTGTATTCATTCAAAAATGGATAAGGAGGCAAACCATAAAATTGTTATAACAAGGTGGCTCTGCACTCAAATCGTTTAATTGGTTTTTCAATCCATGACTCACCACTTTCACATAGAAATAATGAAGGACCCTACTTCTCTTTTAATGGAATATATTTTTCTAAAAGACCCAGCTCTATTGGCCAGATATGATTTTCGCCTATACAATTATACCATCGAATAAGTCTTCTACGTCGAGCAAAGTAAATTAACACACGCGCTGTTCAGATTAGATTTGCAACGTGGCAATTCCGAGACGCACCGCATCGCACAGCACGGCCAGGCTAAACTGCTCACAAGAGTAATTTATGTGTATCCGTCGCGTGGAAAGAAAATCTCTAGTGCTAGATGTGTGTATTCTTGCTTTTTCGCTTGTGAAAAATATCTTATGATCCCCAGGGTATATCGCAGGTTGCTTTTTTTTCTTTGAACAGGTTTTTGGAGAGGTTCAAACTTTGTCTATAAATATAATTAGGTCAGGAGGGCCTCGTACACGCCCCCCGCTGTAAGTCCAGGTAAATAGCCGGGGCTACTAAAACCTGAAATAAGGCAATTGTTATAGAATGGGAATGGTGTAGCACCGAACGTTTTACAAATAGAACGCATACACGTACAGATACAAATGAATGTTTTGGCTATCCAAAAACATAGAATTTAGAAAACAAAATTCCATGTCTAGGCTACACTAGCTATGGGCTACTCTCGAATGTGGTCTAACAATTCACGCATATTTTTTACACCTTTGTCTCTGATTGAAGAGCCAGTGTTAAGTTCAAAGCTGAATTATTTATTCTATCCACCGAGATAAAGGGTTACTGTGATTAGTCTCCTACACGTTATTGCGATGACCTCCCGTCAGATAAGGATAATAAAAATGGTTGTGAATGAGAAATAGTTTGTTTACTTTCACTGGCAAAAATTTTATATTTTGTCCCTGAAAAGAATATTTCAAACTGCGTGATTTTTTAGTTGTAAAAATGTCCTAGTAAAAAAATCATCCCACAATGTTCGTACAGTCATAGTATTCAGAAATACCAAAAGTCTCAGCAGTGTCGACAAAAATTTAAACGACGCAGAAGGAAAAAAGGACAAGTGGAGAAGACTAATTCCCTTGTGAGGCCTGATAATGCAGACATGAAAGATGAGCAAAGGGATAGTTATTTTTGCAATGGAAAAGAAAAAAAACCCACCCCGCCCATGATTTTACAGAAGTCAGAGGTCCGGTGACCTTCTTTTGTCTCCTTAGGTGTGTAGCAGGCCTGGGCCAATGTCTGGCAAGAGCAAACCGTTTCTGATCGTCTCATTACCGCTGCCTGGAGATTTCTTGTTTTTGGACGCTGTGATGTAATAGGAGACTTCAAAATCTTGACTTTACGACCAAGTGAACTATTGCAAGAATAGTCGGTTTCCATCGTATTTACATATTAGAGCTACCCTTGACTTTTACTGTGGTCGGCAAAGATTTTTAAAACTGCTAAAAATGTTTTAATGACCTCGGGGATGTATAAGAGTATGGTAAATTTATGATAAATTTAAACACATAAATATCTCCATTGTGTCCAGATGTTCGCGACGTGTTTGACCTCTTCGACTTCTGGGATGGACGTGACGGTCTCATTGACGCGGTCAAAGTTGGTGACCTGCTCAGGTGTGTCCAGCTGAACCCAACCAACGGCCTGGTCAAGTCCTGGGGAGGAACCGACAAACCTGGTCAGTCAGTTACTGTATTCGTTCAGAACAATTTACATGGTCACCAATGACACAAGCACTATCATCATCATCGTGGTCATCGTGATCATTATTTACTTCATAAGCATGATTGTCATAATCACCCGAAATTACAATCATCATCATCATCATCATCATCATCATCATCATCATCATCATCATCATCATGATTATCAAAATCATCACCATTGTCATTATCATCATCGTGGCATTAATCCTCATCATCATCTTCATTTCTAATCATTCTTTTCACCCTACCATTAGATTGTTAATACTATTACTTTAGTATCTAATAATATTATTACAATTACTTTAATATCTAATGGAAATCGGTTACACAGGGGGCAGTATAGGTGGTTAGAATTTCAATAAAAACATGAAAATCTATATATTACTTTAGTGTTATCAATCTTCATATCGATTTTACTATCAGTGTTACATTGATATGCTGTTGTCACCATTATTATTGCCATTGTCATATTTCTGTTGTTATTGTTAGTGTTATTATTATAACCTAACTACATCGCCATCACCCATAACACCATCTTAGGCCCATAGCATCATTCACCCCAACTAAGTAACACTGTTTGTATGGGTAAACTTCCCAGGCGAGAAGCAGTACTCCTATGAAGAGTTCCTGGCCATCTACAAACAGACAAAGAACGTGAAGGAGTGGGGTACGTTTAGGGATTTCGAGGAGGCGTTCAAGTCATTCGACAGGGAGGGTCAGGGCTACATCAGCGCTGCCGAGATGAGGCATCTCTTGACTGCCATGGGTGAGATTGTTTAGATTATATTAAACACGAACATGCTAATTACCTTACTATTACATTGATAGTACCAGAACTTTATTACCAAATGGGAACAGCTAACGTTATTACTGTGAAAAGAGTAACACAGGGGATTGGACGCTTTATTATGCAGTGGCTGCCTCCGTAATATATTGTAAGTTCTAAAGTTATGATTCATAGGAGACATAATGCAGTACCGATTTCAGTATATTAGAAAGGTTTAGGTCAGAACCTTAATTTAAAATGATAGATTTTGTCCTTTTTTTCTTGTCTACTGCTAAATATTAGATTTTTTTCGTGTCGAATGGTTGCATTTTCCTTCGATTAGAATCTTTCTTTTTTTTGAAGGTAAGTTTGAACTGGAATAATAGAAATCACAACCCGACAGTGCTAAGCTATGGTTGTTTTGAATGGCCAGGGTAAAAAAAGCAAGAGAAAGATTATTTTAATTACTACCTTGGTGATTTGGAAATAAAAAGATACTTTTAATTGTATTAAACTATAAAGTAACTAAAAAACATAAAGTTTCACAACAGCCACAAATTTGGCATACACTACCGGAAGTGAAATTTTATGTTTTAACCAGTTAAATCTTAACTTAAGTTAGCAAGCCGCTAAAAAAAGCTAAGCAAAACCTTTGCCACGAACCCTCTTTGTACCAGCGTAGTAGCCACATAGAGTAAAAGAAACGGTGGGTGCCGAAGCTACAAACTCGAGCACTTGAGTCATACCAAGAGCAAGCAATTTTCGTCCATTTTCACATAAAGCCTATGTCAATCCACAACTAATTGGCAAACCTTAAATCTTTTAATCATGAGTGTTACACTACTTGCCTCCTGTTCCATCTGTGATCTTATCACTGTGGTTTTTGCTCATCTTATCTGGATAGATACAGCTTATCTACTTAAAATACTTCAGGTGCCACAAGCAGTGACCTGCCGGTTTTTTATTATGGCGTATATATGCATTTCTTTTTTAACACACTGTGTAGGATGCATTTTAATAAGGTATGATAAAACCTCTCCCCATACACAGCAGCTATGTATGTCTTGGTGTTGGTCGCGACAACAACGTTACACTCATACAAAGGTTTACAACCGTTGACCAGTAAATAACGTGAACTTACAATTTTTTGATAGTATCTGCTCTTTGTATATCTCCTCCCAAGAAAATGTATCATAACAAATGTATTAAATCGTACAGTTTTAACTCCACAAACAGGATAAAGAACAACAAGCATAGAACTTATCTCCCTGTTGTAGGTATAGTTCAAGTGTTTAATTCTTTCCTTTTCATGATTGTTATATACTCCAAGTGTCTAAATCTCTTCCTTTTTCATGATTGTCATATACTCCAAATGTTAAGACCTCTTCCATTCTCATGATTGTTATAAACTCCAAGTCTTAAGCCCTCATCCTTTTTCATGATTGTTATATACTACAAGTGTGGAGACCTCATCCTTTTTCATGATTGTTATATACTCCAAGTCTTAAGCCCTTTTCCTTTTTCATGATTGTTATATACTATAAGTCTTAAGCCCTCTTCCTTTTTCATGATTGTTATATACTCCAAGTCTTAAGCCCTCTTCCTTTTTCACGAATGTTATATACTACAAGTGTGAAGATTTCCTTTTTCATGATTGTTATATACTACAACATGATTGTTGATCCAGGAAGGCTCTAGTGTTGTACTGTCTGCGAATAGTTAGACCTTTCGTTCAGAAATGATAGCGATGATTTTACTTGAAATGAGTGTTAAAATTTCATCTTCACCAAACAAACATAAAAAGTTGTGTTATAAGACTGTTTAACGGGCCTCATATTCTGAACATTTGAAAACAAATTGGTTTTTTTCCCTCTTCTACAGGAGAAAGGTTAGAAGATGAAGAAGTAGACGAGATTATAAAGCACACAGACAT
Source organism: Elysia marginata (assembly GCA_019649035.1). Lineage (NCBI taxonomy): Eukaryota > Metazoa > Mollusca > Gastropoda > Plakobranchidae > Elysia > Elysia marginata. The sequence continues at coordinate 214,057 of BMAT01002766.1, read as the reverse complement.
CACCATTGACCTGGAGGGAAACGTTAAATATAACGGTAAGGGCTCTACTTGACCCTACGGTCTAAAGAGCACATTTAGTGAAGGGAGATAACCTCATTAACAGGATAAAACGTTTATATTAGAGTTGTCTTCCATTCTGTTTCAACCAGTGCGTTGCAACAACAAATATCTCACAGGCCTGAGTAAGTTAAAATGTTAGGAGCATAGAGAGTGATAGAGGAAATGGATAGATAAATGCAGTAACAAAAACTATTAAATCAATTGTCCCCTATTGTTTAACTTATGTGTTGCAATAGGATGTAAAACGAAAACCAAGAGGCTTGTTTTCAATAATCGTTTCTTTATTGCTGAACACAATGATTAATCAGATGATAAATGAAAGCTTAATGGCAAGTTAATAAATTAAGCTTATGAATTTTACAACCATACTCTTCAAATTGTAAATTTAATAATTCAATTTTTTTATTTTGTATCACTGTATTTTTAAAGATCTTTTTCTAACAAAATTTTGACCAATTTTTGTTCTGAATTAATGAAAAAATGTAAAACTTGTCTTCTTATCGGGCAAAAACTTCTCGTCCTCAGATTTCATCAACAAGGTTATTGCAGGACCTTCGATGAAGTAGATATTTTCGGGACATGTGACTGGGAAAAGGGCGGCGATATTAGATATAGTTTGTCTACGAAAAGAGTTTTTATCAAAGTTCTACAGATTCACTGAAAGTGCAAAGTATCTTAACGATTCAGCTTAACAGAGAATGCCAAAACTATAATAGTCGATGTCATTATGTCTTGTCTTTGGATTTTGCAATGTTTTTAAACAAACTTCGAAGACTGGTAAAGATAACATTTGAACGGTTCTTATTTAAATATTATGCACGATATATCGAAGAGCTGTTTGAGCATTATAAAGTCTCTGTTTCATTTGAAAACTTTAAGCTGTCATTTTCGCTCAAATATTCAAGGGAAAACCAGTAACTAACTTTTTGTAACGATGTTTGCTTAAAAAATTTATTTATTGATGTAACGACGTATTGTTGCGTGCGAGATGATTTTTGTTTATTTTGCCGATATGAGAGCTAGAGGCACTCAAACCTCTGGTGCGCTCAAGGCTCATTCACTGGGGTGGTGAGGGCTGCACACTTTTCTGTCTTATATCTTATAGTCTAAGACAAATATAACATGTTAAGCTATACTATATTATTTTAATATTTCTATATTACAATCATAGTATAAGAAATCTATACACATCTTCGTATACACGCAACGCCACAGATGAGTTCTGTGAAATATCAGCTTCGTCAGCAAAAAGGTTTCGCTTAGAAATATAATCTAATAGAAATATAATCTTAGTTGTCATGGACATTGCCTTGACGCTTTTTATGGTAAAAATGTTTGTAGGAAAATAACGATCTAGCAGAGAGGCTTTTCTTCTTATCATGTTTTCGTATCTATGCCGAGTTTATCGACATTTAAAGGAAGTAAGCGTATTCCTTTTATCAAATTACTGGTAGCAATTATTTTACCATTTCTGTGATATATTGTTTTTTATGTTTTAAAGAGTGACTTTAATTTTAATAGTATCGTATCACTTATAGTAACGTAAGTTACTTTTATCTTATACATTTAACTGTGCTTTTCTGTTTACAAACGGGGACCAATGGGTTTTTTGCCACAAACAATACTATTTATACACGCCAAACACCTGTATGATACAATTCTGCGGAGTGGGGCAAAGTTATAGTGCCATAGCTGATCCCATCCAAACTATTTTATGATGATGACAAGAACTAAAGTGTGACCTCAGGACTTGTTAAAAATAAAAACAAAAGAAATCAACCATGATACAACCCGCATGAATTGGATCCTTTTTTATCCTTTTACCCCTTTTACTCCCATACTTCCCAAATTCAAACTTCCTATACCCCGTTTGAGATCTTGTTTTCAGACCTCCCCATTCCTTAAAAAGATCACGTGATTTATTGTCAAGGATCGCCTGACCTGGAAGAGATGAGGCGAGACCGGGTGTGACTTTTTTGAAAAAATAGATTACAGTTTGACCTTTGCCCCCAACCAAAGACAACACAGATTGATGCTTTCCTTACCTCACCCATACCGCACGCAGAAAACCCAGCCCCTTCCCGTTTGCCTATCTCCGTGTGTGATAATGGTTTCCTTTGAATACCTTGGAAAAAATAGTATAGTCAAATATTTACCACATTGTAAACTTTTTTCAGATTTTTTTTATCACCAAAAGTTTGTTTTAATAATATTTGCATGTTTTTTAGAAACAAATACGTGTTTAAAATATTTGTTACTAAGTGTCAATATCGCCAGCAATAAAAGTCAATGACTTTTACCTCAATAATATGTAAATTTTGAGTTTTAGCTTTGACTTAACTGCTTTATAAATGGTTTTTAAATACATGTATTTGTGATTATTATGGTCAATAGGAATTTTTACAGGTAACACGACGAAGCATGCCGAGTTTACCCTACCTTAAATCACCGCAAAAAAGCGGAGGAAATACAACGAATTTTGTGTTTTTGTGTGTGTACAAACCTCAGTAAGATTAAATACTAGCATTTCCACTGACTTGTTCCATCTTCCTCCAAGTGTGCAGCCATCTTTCCATCCTCAACCCCATACCTAGTGAGCCTATCCTTCTCCTCTTTCCTTTCTCTCTATCTCTCCGTTGAGTGAGTCAATTACCATCGAGTGTGCATTTTTTTCACTATCCAAGTTCATCTTGTGTGTTATTATGTATGATTTCTTTTTGTTGGAAAAAACTTTTCTTCCTTCATTTATATTCAATAATTATTTGGTTTTTTTTCATGAAGTTTTAATGTCATAGCTAGCATAAGCAAACAGAAAAACGTGTAACCGAAGGCTAATAAACTGGTGCTCTTCTAAGATTTAGAACTGATCACGATGACTTCACTGTTCTATTCTATTTAGCCTATGTGAAAACGATATACTTTTTAAAAATATAAAGGTCCTTTATTACGGTTTGTTGTAGTATTAGGGCTTTTTTCTCACTAGAAGCAAAGAGAATTTTGCTATAAGCAAGCGCGTAGACTGAGTAAACTTAACCGGTGTGGTTATGTGACGTTAACTGTCCGCCGCACGTCCTTGTGTTATTATTTAATAGTTTGACTACAGCAATAAAGATTTTACGTTTATACAGAATCCCTTAATCGTTTGTCTCTTACATTTAATTATTTCATGATACTTGTATTGTCCTCTATAAAAAGCTTGTGTTTTGTAATGTTGTAGCCTTGCTGTGTTGCAGCATCGGTGCTACAAAAGAAGAATATATCAGGTGTGTAAACTAGAAGCGCTACATGGACGCATACAATTCTACACAGGTGGACGTGGGCAGTGTATGTAAAAACCAATGTGAAAGTATTTTGGGGTGAGTGGGAAACAGTTTTATCGATTTGAAACGGTTATCCATGAAAAGCAATAAGAAATAAATCCAAGAATATTGCTATAATATTGTAGTAGCATTGTCAGACCCCCTTCGTCTTAGCCCATCCATTCCCAAAAAGACACTTAAGCGACAGGACTATAAAGGCTTGGCATTTTGTAGAAACAACTGGAAACAGAGAAGGAAAATAACAACAAACGACGGGTTTTATAGGGTTCTGTAGAAATGAACCAATTAAAAAAATACTCTACCACAGGTTTAATTAAATAACGGGTATATAGAATTGCTCGTCTTCCTACTCCACCCCAACGCCCTTTTCAAACGTAAAAAATATAATTATCTTGAGGAATACAAAAGCCTCTTGATTTAATATGCGGGAATTTTTTTTGTAATAGCGTGTAACATAACACGAGACGACACTATTTTAAATGTCTAATACCCCGCCTTATTCCCTCTACTTGAAAAAAACAAAGGGTGAATAATTCCACAATTTAACAAGATAGCAGTTTTTGCCCTTCAGAAAGTGAAAACAGACTACGGTGCTTAGCGCACTAATTAATGTTCTTCTCCATTCAACTGACATTTTGTATTACTAACTGCGGAACCCTCGGTTTACTTACGCTGCTTTGATGATTGTAATGACAGATGACTACAGGGCGAAAGGCTACATCTTAGTTTAATTGAATTTCTGTTCAACAAGAAAAGAAACAAAAATCCAAAAAAATGGAAAAATATTGTTTTAGCTAAGAAAGATAACGAATGATAGATAGATCGTTGTAGAAGAGAGACAAGAAAAAGGAAGAGAGGGAAAGTGAGAGAGAGAGACAAAGAGACATAGAGAGAGAGACAGACAAAGAGACATAGAGAGAGACAGACAGACAGAGAGAGAGAAACAGACAGACAGAGAGAGACAGAAGGAGAGAGTGGAAGAGACAAATAGGGAGGAAAAAAACTCTGTAAATGGACTTAACACCAAGCGATGATGCACATTAACTTGGTTTGTATGTGTTGAAGGTTGTGGGTTGTAACGTTGCTTATGCAAAAATAAATCGAGCGATGGTTAAGGTTGGACAAATGTAAAAAACTAGTTTAAACACGTCTTTCTTACTTTTACTAATCTCAAACTAAAAATACTGAAAGGATAAAAAACAGTTTTTAAATCACCACATTCTAATCTGCCGTGCTGCAACTTTCTCCAAGAATGAAATCTGATACATGTCCTAATTTTTTATGCTAGGATTTTAACAACAAAAACGAAAGAGGCCTCCAGCAATTTGAAAACAATTTGATAATTATCAAGAACATTAACAAATGAAGGGTTGTTCAAGAGCAGGTTCAGTACAACGTCTTTTGAAACAGTATAAATTAATTGTCTAAACCCGAAGGAAAATAAGTTTTTTTTTTACATAACTCAAAAGGTTTCGGCACTACAAACTTAAAATTTCACACACACACCCTTTAATCCTCTCGCTATAATTGCCTAAAAGAGCGCATGTATGTCACGTCAATTATCCCTACAAAACTAGTTCCTCTCAACAAGCTGTGACGCAAAAACGTACATGACAAATTCGCCACTTCCAACGACATTCTTACCAAGCCGTTTTGATATTGAACTTTAGACGGTTGAGGGATGCCGTGCTGAAAGTATTAATACAAAGAAAACTGAAGTATTTTTTATGACAATGTGGGTATTTGTGAGGATGCTGTTCAAAGGTGGGTGATAACTTTTACAAGAGAAGATCCTACAGAGACAACAGTGCCTGGATACAAGTGTTCCGGTTGGCTAATAAACGCGTTAAATACCACCCAACAACAGGCAGTAAATTTTATAACTAAAGGTGGTTTTCATCTATCTTAAATGGCATGATAAATCAGAATAAAACTCAGAACGCAAATTCTAGAGCTCTCGAATAATTAGATTGGCCCCAGAAACTCCATTCCATTCTGAATTTTCGGTAGATTCCCACCCGAAATCTGCAACTAGAAAGATTTCTAATTTTTTTGGGAAGAATGCGAATGTGCAATGCAGTGTGGGATAGACAAACATCTTAAACTTCAAATTTTTTTACAAAATGGTCTTTTCTTTAATCAATGAATCAGGCTCGACTTTGCTTCTGACATCTACACATAAAAAGAAAATGCCAATCAACTAAGACAATAGAAGTAAGCATGATGTTTTGAATGAAAAGCCAGACTTGTGGAAATCGTGCAATATTCCTACATCGAGATATAGATCTAGATGTAGTTAACGCAAAAGGTTAAGCGCTAGATTAGATCTAATACAGACTTTAAGCAGCAACGCGTGTGTATGACGCGAACGTCTGTGGGTCTATTTTTAGAAACTGGTTTCAATATTTTTATAGTTTCCTCAATCTACTTTCCCGATTTTCACGTACGCGTAGTGAGACACGGTGCGTGTGCTAAAGGTCTCTAATATCTATATCTTAACTTCATTTCGTTTATTTGTTCTTCTGGTGTAAAAGCTTCACAAAAATGGGCGGAATCAGAACATAAATTTTCATCCAGATTTAACTGGGAAAATATCATTCTGATTTTCCGTTCTTAAATCTACCGTGTAAACCCAACGAAAAATTCAAGAGAAGGAATCGACGATAATTTGTGATTTCAGAACACACACTGTTTTGGGATACAGTAAAAGATCAGCACACCTACACACGAGTCACTATAGTCACAACCCTCTAAAACAATTGAAACTTCTAACACTGCCGTATCCTGCATATAACCCGGATTGCCCCATCGGACAATTTTCTGTTTCCACAGCTGCTTCAAAAGTATCTGAAGGGCAATACTTATGACAGTGATGAAGATGTGATTGCAGTCTTTCACAGATGGTACCGCGCACAGTCTCCTAAAGTCTTCTCTAAATGAATGAGCCGGCTGATACCACGTTGGTAACTATGTGTAGAAGTGATGTAGAGATTATAAAAAAAATAAAATATAGCACATGTAAAGAGAGAAAATACGCTTCACACAAGTTGTGATTTTCTTTTAGTTAACTATTACAAATTCTGCATTAATGGAAAATCCCGCACTCGTATTTGTCTGTTGTCCTGATGGCACATTCGCCAAGACAATGTATTCCTTTTTTAGTTCATGATGGCACATTCACCAAGACACTGTTATCTTACTTTAGTTCATGATGGCACATTCGCCAAGACAATGTTATCTTAATTCAGTCCATAATTGCACATTCGCCAAGACAATGTTATCTTACTTTAGTTCATGATGGTGCATTCGCCGAGACAATGTTTTTTTTTACTTTAGTCCATGATGGCACATTCGCCAAGACAATGTTATCTTACTTTAGTCCATGATTGCACATTCGCTTAGACAATGTTATCTTACTTTAGTTCATGATGGCACATTCGCCAAGAGAATGTTATCTTACTTTAGTCCATGATTGAACATCCGCCTAGACATTGTATTCTTATTTTAGTTCATCACGGCACATTCGCCAGGGCATTGTATTCTTATTTTAGTTCATGACGGTGCATTCGCTTAGACAATGTTATCTTATTTTAGTCCACGATTGCACATTCGCTTAGACAATGTTATCTTACTTTAGTTCATGATGGTGCATTCGCTTAGACAATGTTATCTTACTTTAGTCCATGATTGAACATTCGCCTAGATATTGTATTCTTATTTTAGTTCATGACGGCACAATCGCCAAGACAATGTGTTCTTCTTTTAGTTCATGGTGGCATATTCGCGAAGACAATTTATTCTTATTGTAGTTCATGATGGCACATTCGCCTAGTCAATGTTTTCTTGTTTTAGGTCATGGTGGCACATTCACCAAGACAATGTTATCTTATCTTATCTCATGATGGCACATTCGCCAAGACAATGTATCCTTTTTTTAGTTTATGATGGCATTTTTGCCAATACATTGTATTCTTATTTTAGTTTATGATTGCACATTCGCCAAGACAATGTATTCTTTTTTTAGTTTGATTTTATACGTAAGCCTAGCCAGATCTGAAGCCCAACAAGACAAAATAAAGAAAACAAATCTCACGAGGATTTGCTCAAACTGATCACAACCGTGTGCAGTTTAAACCATCAAAGAAGAATATTTTGTGGTGTGCTCTTAGGTATACAAGAAGAAAATAGATTTGCAAATACGTGTCAAAACAAAATGAAAAAGTTAAATGAGCTTTAAAAAGATTTTTTCGAAGTAATCAAAACGGTACCATAAGTTACGAGCATGTTAGGTAAGTTTCCGATTTCTCGCGTTATACGTAATGTCTCCTTTAATATTGATAAAGATGTTCAAAGTGACACGAGTACTATAAAGCAAGTGTGGCAAATCTTTTTTTAATTGTATTTCTACAAAATTGCACAATGTAACTGCCATAAAGTTTTTATCTTAATAAATCTAACAAGAGTAATAGAGGGGAGCAAAGATATGCTGGCTTTGTTGATTCCACTCAAACTATGCATTTTAACTTTCCTGAGGCGAGAGCCTATAGATAGCAAACATGACACAAAAGTTTGACTGCTTAAAGAGTAGAACGAAACAAAAAGCTGTTGCAGCAAAATGAATGTCCTGTTCTGGTGAGAAGAAAAGGAGCGGTTTTTTAAATACTGTTCGTTCTTGTGTTATCAAGGTAGTCATTAAATTTTGAAATGTAACAGTCGATACAAAGAAGAATTTCATAATGTTTGTTTGTTACCACAAGTTGAATTTATTTATGCAGAATTTTGTGATGAACAGTTACAGGTATATACAAACATAGAACAGAACTTCAAAAGTTGATTAATAAAGTCGAAAAATTGATGATGTCTTAATTATGATTTTATCCAGAATAATGAAATTTAACAAGTTTTGTATCAGTGAGAAATTAAAATGGACAAAGAGATCCAAGCCTTACTAAACGACAAGGGAATAACAAGTTTGAAACCACCATAGTTTTCTTCTTAGGCTATGATCAACGTGATCTATAAAGGGCGCCAAACCTGACAAATAAAAGCAAATTTCTGTAAAAGTCTTTCATTGACCTATCTTTTTTTGAAGTGAGTTAGGACAATCATTGTAAACCTAAATGAACTCAGCGTGTTAAAAGCCGACCCTAAACACATTGAATGTATTCCAGTCCGCACCTATCCTGAGTTACTAACTCACTTTGAAACACACAATACGATAGTATCAGTTTTCCAACTGTAAAAGAACTTATTTACATTTGGATGGTTTGCCCCTCACTAAAGATCGCACTGTATGTGATGCATAGATCAAGGTATAAATTGTTCGTTTTCAACACTTTTTTGACTGAAATATTACAAACGACGGACCATAACCAAATAGTATACCCTCTTAACTTGAAACCTAGTAACTATAGAGTATAGACAAGTGCACCATACATAACCATCGAAACATGCTACAGTATAGACAAGTGCACCATACATTATCAGGGTTACATG
>BMAT01002766.1:170093-183709 GCA_019649035.1 Elysia marginata | reverse complement strand
CAGCTTTTTTTAAAATATTCATGCGCTCCTCATTTATAGATATAGATTATTAGAAACGTTATAGACAAGAGTACTATATGGTGTTATAGGAAGAATGAATACTAACAGAAAAAAGGAAGTGTTTTAATGGAGGACGACGTTATTGAAAAAATTACTAGAAAGGAAGAACGCCCTATTTAAAGCAAAATTGAACTAAATAGAGACATTCGGGTCCACACCAACCTCCAACTAACGGCCTATTTGTGTAAGTAATATACCTTGATGCCCGCATTTCCGTATCGTTTAAGCGGGTCTTTTTCTCGCAGCAAAGCCTTATTGGAGTTCGACACTAAGTTATCAAAAATAAAGGCAATACAATGTGTTGCTTAGAAGTATTAGCAGGTCCATTAGCGCGTTGTCCCGAAGATCAGCCACTAAACTGGACGTAGCTAAGATAACGTAGAACTGGAAGTTCGGAACACTTTTAGCTAAGCATGAACGACTCTCAACGAATTAACCACTCAAGCTTTGCTGTGCAAATTAATATGCTTAATTCTGGTCGTTGAAGCCCTCGTATCGGTTCTGAATATTTAAAATGCCTGTGAACAATTTGAAAGATCTGCTTTACATCTTCAGCTATTGTAACAGGAAGGGAAATATATTTATTTAATGGAAATCTTTTTTTTTTCTAGGCAGAAGTTGATGCAGTTTGAAATATAAACAATAACATGAAATATGGTTCGCCATAAGATCATATAACATCATTGTTAATGTTATTGCAACAAAGCTAAAACCTGAATAAGAAAAAAAAGAAAACCTTGGTTAGATGATAAAGAGGAACTTGGTTAGATAATTAAAAAAGGGCCTCGCTTAGATGATAAAGAAAGCCTTGTTAGATGATAAAGAAAGCCTCGGTTAGATGATAAAGAAAGCCTCGGTTAGATGATAAAGAAAGCCCCGGTTAGATGATAAAGAACGCCCCGGTTAGATGATAAAGAGCGCCTCAGTTAGATGATAAAGAAAGACTTGGTTAGAGGATAAAGAAAGCCCCGGTTAGATGATAAAGAAAGCCTCTGTTAGATGATAAAGAGGGCCTCGATTAGATGATAAAGAAAGACTTGGTCAGATGATAAAGAAAGCCTCGGTTAGATGATAAAGAAAGACTTGGTTAGATGATAAAGAAATACTTGGTTAGATGATAAAGAAAGATTTGGTTAGATTATAAATAAAGCCCCGGTTAGATGATAAAGAAAGCCTCGGTTAGATGATAAAGACAATCTGGATAAGAAAATAAAGAAAGCCTCGTTAAGAAAATAAAGAAAGCCTCGATTAGATGATAAAGACAACCTGGATAAGAAAATAAAGAAAGCCTCGATAAGAAAATAAAGAGAGCCTCGGTTAAATGATAAAGACAACCTGGATAGTAAAATAAAGAAAGCCTCGATAAGAAAATAAAGAAAGCCTCGGTTAGATAATAAAGAAAGACTTGGTTAGATGATAAAGAAAGCCTCGGTTAGATAATAAAGAAAGACTTGTTTAGATGATAAAGAAAGCCTCGGTTAGATAATAAAGAAAGATTTGGTTAGATGATAAAGAAAGACTTGGTTAGAGAATAGAGAAAGCCCCGGTTAGATGATAAAGAAAGCCTCTGTTAGATGATAAAGAGGGCCTCGATTAGATGATAAAAAAGACTTGGTCAGATGATAAAGAAAGCCTCGGTTAGATAATAAAGAAAGATTTGGTTAGATGATAAAGAAAGACTTGGTTAGAGAATAGAGAAAGCCCCGGTTAGATGATAAAGAAAGCCTCTGTTAGATGATAAAGAGGGCCTCGATTAGATGATAAAGAAAGACTTGGTCAGATGATAAAGAAAGCCTCGGTTAGATGATAAAGAAAGACTTGGTTAGATGATAAAGAAAGACTTGGTTAGATTATAAAGAAAGCCCCGGTTCGATGATAAAGAAAGCCTCGGTTAGATGATAAAGACAACCTAGATAAGAAAATAAAGAAAGCCTCGATAAGAAAATAAAGAAAGCCTCGATTAGATGATAAAGACAACCTGGATAAGAAAATAAAGAAAGCCTCGATAAGAAAATAAAGAAAGCCTCGGTTAGATAATAAAGAAAGACTCGGTTAGATGATAAAGAAAAACTTGGTTAGAGGATAAAGAAAGCCCTGGTTAGATGATAAAGAGCGCCTCGGTTAGATGATAAAGAAAGACTTGGTTAGATGATAAAGAAAGACTTGGTTAGATGATAAAGAAAGACTTGGTTAGATGATAAAGAGCGCCTCGGTTAGACGATAAAGAAAAACTTGGTTAGATGATAAAGAGCGCCTCGGTTAGATGATAAAGAAAGACTTGGTTAGATGATAAAGAAAGACTTGATTAGATGATAAAGAAAAACTTGATTAGATAATAAAGAAGGCCTCGGTTAGATTATAAAGAAAACCTCTGTTAGATGATAAAGAAAGACTTGATTAGATGATAACGAAAACCTTGGTTGGATAATAAAGAAAGCCTCGGTTAGATTTTAAAGAAAACCTCCGTTAGATGATAAAGAAGGCCTCGGTTAGATAATAAAGAAAGACTTAGTTAGATGATAAAGAAGGCCTCGGTTAGATAATAAAGAAAGACTTAGCTAGATGATAAAGAAGGCCTCGGTTAAATTATAAAGAAAATCTCTGTTAGATGATAAAGAAAGACTTGATTAGATGATAAAGAAAGACTTGGTTAGATGATAAAGAAAAACTTAGTTAGATGATAAAGAAGGCCTCGGTTAGATGATAAAGAAAGACTTGGTTAGATGATAAAGAAAGACTTGGTTAGATAATAAAGAAAGCCTCAGTTAGATAATAAAGAAAGACTTGATCAAATGATAAAGAAAGACTTGGTTAGATGTTAAAGAAAGGCTTGATCAAATGATAAAGAAAGCCTCGGTTAGATAATAAAGACAACCTGGATAAGAAAATAAAGAAAGCCTCGATAAGAAAATAAAGAAAGCCTTGATTAGATGATAAAGAGAGACTTGGTCAAATGATAAAAAGGGCCCTGGTTAGATGGTAAAGAGGGTCTAGGTTAGATGACAAGGGGAGCCCTGGTCAGATAATATTGGAAAATCGAAGTCTACTTTCAATGTACGTGTTCTCTTTTTTTATTAAACGCACACCAATTTTCGATGAAGCTCTTCAGAGGGTATCATTACATTTAAAAAATAAAATTGTTGAATTCTGATTTTTTGTAACATACCTGTCTTCAACTTCTGTTATAATCAAGGACAAAAAACGTGGCAATTTATTTCTATAATGTGTGTCTGTTCTATAGACATAGAAGGTTGCAAGTCAATGTAGTCTCCTCTCGCTTACATCCATTGTAAAGAAATAACCTTGACGATCGTAACCAAGGAACGCACCAGCATGTATTAGATCTTTGTCACAACTAAGCAAGGAGTCGCTTTGTGAAACGTTCCTTCATTAGGTGCTCAACTCCGCTTTAATTGCCGCAATACGAGAAGAAAAGAAGGTTGGAAGAAGTTTTTACGGAACAGTCTTCTTCTTCTTCTGTTGATCTGCGAACCATCTCTGGTGTGTTATCGGAGATAATTGACGTTGTAAGATTCAAACAATATTATTGTGTATCTTTGGACTCTTTCTTTGAAATCAGATGTAGAATTACTAAACAAATACTCATTATGTCTGGTGCTGTGTTACTCAAAACCCAAATTTTGCATCGAAAATAAAAGATTGCTGTTGGCTTTGGATTAGTAAATAGGGCAATTTCATGCCTTCATGATGACTTCTGGTTGATGATGCTGATGATAAAGGGTCAGTTTCATTGTGCATGATGTCGATGTTGTTGTTGACTATATAGTGCATCATAATGGCTTCAACTGTCAGGCATCTTCGCCGTAATGTGTGCTAACCGAGGTTTTCTAACTTTCCTGCAACTTTCTTTGTAATAGGATCCCAGAGCCTACTGAGGAGGCATGTTCAATCATAAGTCGGACTTGAGTAATTTGTAGCATTTTTCTTTTGCGTTGAAGGGGCAATCTTTGTTTTCCTTTGTAGGATTGAAGTGCAGATGCTATCATTGATGGTTTTCTTTTTGTTAGTTTCACAAAGGACTTGAACAAAAACTGTGCACTAGTACATAAAAATTCCTTGAAAGAAAAAAAAACGAGCCAGTTGAATTAGAATTGAGTAAGATAGGGAAAACAAATATCAATGGGACAAATTGAGTTTGAAATCGATGTACCTATAACCGTTGGGCAGTGTGATCCCATTATTTTGAAATTGTGTTACATTCAGGTCTTGACATAAAGTATTCCCAACTGTCTCGGTTATTTTGTCACCGGATATCAACATTTTGGTTAATAAGTGACTTTAAACGAAGGTAAAAAAAACTGGCTGGCACAATGTTTGTCTTCCTCTTTTCTTGTTACTGTTGTTGTTGTTATTGTTGCTGTAGTTGTTGCTGTTGCTGTTCTTCTCCTATCTCTTCTCCTTTCACAACTTCTTTTAAAAAGGAAAAAGACACGGGTTAACTAGTCGGTTCTCCTTTATTTAAAAAAATAATATATGTAGGGTTGTGACAAGTTTTTTTAATGAACAAACACAGCAACTGTTTCGCTTATTGGCATTTCGAATTGAGGCAGAGGAATCGTTTCCAATGCTTGTTAAACCCTCCTTGACAACACGTTGGAATAAAATGCAAAACAGAAAACATAAGAATAAAACTTACAATTTTGCAGGAAGACCCTTAGTACGAAGACAAAACCAAATGCAGCACGCCAAACTTTCTATTTTTGTACTCAACCGAATAGAACAGAAAAGGCCTACAAGGAAAGCAATGATGAGAGCAAGTTTTATGGTTCAACCTTTAAATATATGATAGAATATGCTCTTGAGCACATGAAAAATCTGAGGATCAACGGTTTCCAGATGAAAAAGCTCTCGCACAATGCAAAACTATCAACGTGTCAACTTTAATGCAATGTTCAGTCTGACACAATCCACCGAGATGTTGGGCTTACTGTTCCCTTTTTGTTACTGACCGAACCTATAGTTAAATGCCTAATCCATCAATTAAAAAAGCCATTAAATTGTTGCAAAAATAGCAGGTCGAAATGGAAAAAAAGGAAATGGAATGGCATTATCTGAATGTCATTTTCTATTTTCTCCGTTCTGTCCAGTTTCATTATTTTCCTGTTATTTGCCTGATGTTCTTCACCATTCCATTACCTTCTTTTAATTTTTTCTCCTAAAAATCTTTCAATTTCCTTCTGAAATACTTCCCTCCCTCTCTTTCTCTCGCTCTTTCTCTCTCTCTGCCTCTGTCTCTGTCTCTCTGTATCTTTCTCTCTGCCTGTCTGTCTGAGTCCCTCTCTCTCCCTACCATTCTCTCTCTCTGTCTCTCTCGCTCTCTCTATCTCGCTCTCTTCCTGATTTCACCATCCCATGTCCTTCCCTTTCACTACCCTCTTTCTTTCTATTTTTACTCTCTCCTTTTTTATCTCCCACATGATGTTTCTATCCACTCCATCAACTTATTTTTTAGCTACTCTCTTCAACTATTTCTTCTATTTCCTCCCATATGCTTCTATCCCTCAAGGTCTGCTTCAGTATCATTGCACACCGTCCCTCCCTACTCAGCGACCTGTTTGCTGTGTTTACTCTTTCCCATTACTGAAAGATTAAGGTTGGTTTTTAAAAAAAACGAAATCGAAGTGCATGTTTTAAGTACGTTGTACATTAATTACAAACATTTCACATAAAAATAGAAACCGCAGGACAGATATATCCTTCTGATCTAGTATTCGAGGTATTAGCCAACCTATGCTTTTCTTTAAGAGCGTCTCATCTTTGCGAAAGAAAAGACAATTTTGTTCAAAATGTGTTTTTTTTTCTTTAACTTTGCTGCACAACTTTCATTACTTGAAACGCTTTTTATTTATCAACCTTTTTTAATGTAGTAAAATCAAAGGCCTAGAGTGAATTAGGAAAACTTTAAACTGAAGTCAAGCTTCAAACCGCTTCAAGAGTAATTAGGTTATTTATATTATGCAAACTTTTTGATTTCAGCTTCAGATTAATAGTTTGGTATCTAAAACACATCAACAGCTCCTGCATTACTGCTTTTGTTTAATGAATCCTGTGCGAATTGAATACACAAAGCTTAAAACTACCTGGTATTATAATTATCATAAACCACTCAACTTATTCTTATGAAAGTTTGCATCATTTGCACGCTCACCTTATATTAATAGCATAGAGGAAAAAAGTCAGTAAAATCATTTTGTGTACGACAAAGGTGCTTTCGAAATTTTTAAACCAGTTTAATGACCTACCTAATTGAAGGAAATAGCGTTCGTTTAGGAAAAAATTAATTAAAGATTTTTTAGGTTATTTGTGCAAAAAAGCAAAAAGAAAAACTAAAACTTTTGCGTTGTCCATGATATATCATACCTCTTGATTGTCTACACGGTAATGCTTTAATCATGTTCTTATATTTATATTGAACGCAGCAAATTGTAGAAACATTAGTTTATTTTTACCTACATTTTTGCTTTCATTTGTCTTCTGCACCGCGCTTAATTAGCCGTAGAAATAAGATTAACGGAATCGTAAGTAACAATCTTTCTTTGCAAATTAAGGCACAAAACTTGGAGCGTAAGTAGAATCGTTTCATAATTTCTCTTTCAAGAATTGTGAAAAATCACAATTAGGTATCCAGTCTAAAAAGCAATTGACCTAAATACACATGTAAGCCCTACATAATTATTCTTGGAATAAATGATAAATAAACGTAATTTTTTACAGTGTTGCCTCTAGAACAGACAAAAGCCCACCAGCAATCGTTGCTTTCTAACACGGATATCTAAAGCTCATTAAGAACTCGAAAGGTCGTGGTTCAGTGGTAGACATTTGGCTTTTCGACTGAGTGGGCCGTGGTTCAAGCCCCTGGTTTGGCGGGTCGACGTATAATTATTGCGAAAGGCTATTAACATACATTCTTCACCGAGGCAGGGTTTTAAATAAATGAGCTTCTATGGGCAATGAAAGATCTTGATAATGTGTGCTAGAGTGATCAATTTGATTGCTGCACCTCTGGGAGTTCAGAAAGTAATTTTTATTTAAATGACATGTCAGGGAACCTTTGTGGGGAACTTAGATCATATTAGTGGATTAGGCGCTGTATAGAAAACTCACTACAGGCAGAAAAGTAATGACACTCTTGTTAAAATCGTTCTCTCTTAAATCTTTTACAATTTCCCTACTAGATCCAACAGACCCAAACAGCCAAAATATTTCGACAACAGACCGAAGCCCCGCCCCTATGCCTTACCATGATGTCATTGGCGTGCTGGGTCCACCAACCAGCGACGAAACTGTGGGCGTGTCCAGGCTCCTGGGTTCCGCCCACATTCCCGTTATTGGGGTCACCGCCACGAGCAACGATCTCAGCGACAAAACTCAACACCCGTACTTCCTTAGAGTTGTCGCCGCTGATAAATACCAGGTGGAGGCGATGCTAAAGTTCATCATAGAGAATGGCTGGAGCTTCATATCTGTTTTATATTTAGAGGGCCCATACGGGGAGGCAGCCTTTGGCCATATCAAGAGTCTTGCCTCGGAGCTCGATGTGTGCATTGCAGTATCCTACAAGTATGTAAAAAACTATCTTTCTTTCTTTTGTTTATCTTGAACAAATGCAGGCCACTGATACACAGGAATCGGCAGGGAAAACACGCAGGGGTAGACCTGGGGTGACATGGGAGCGCGGGGTAGAACAGGAAATGACAAGGATGGGAAAAGGCTCGGGTGGTGTTTGCTTATCCGTGGCCGATACCCTGCCATTGGGAGAAAGTCATTGATAAGGGTAGGCTGTACTAGAAGAACTTTATCAGGACAAGGTTTAGATGGTGGTTGCTTATCACTGGCCTATACCCAGCCAAGGGTGGCGGTCATGATGATGATGATGATGATGATGATGATGATGATGATGATGATGATAAAAAGTGGTGATATTTCTGGTTATGGTCCTTATCATTACCGCCCCCTCTTCATAATGCATTTCATTTATAATTTCAGGAATCTATCAGGACAAGGTTTAGATGGCGGTGATGATGATGATGGTGATGATGATGATGATGATGATGATAATGATGATGATGATGATGTTGATGATGTTGATGATAATGACGATGATGATGGTGATGATGATGATGATGATGATGATGATGATGATGATGATGATGATGATGATGATAATGATGATAAAAAGTGGTGATATTTCTGGCCATGGTCCTTATCATTACCGCCCCCTCTTCATAATGCATTTAATTTATAATTTCAAGAATCTATTCTCAATCAGCCAACCCCTCAGTCTCCACAAGTGTGAAACAGTAAACAAACACAAAAGCTAATCGGTGAATTATTCTATTTTTATCAATAGAATAACAAGAAGTAACTACAACATGGAAACCGTCGTCCGGGCACTTCTGGGGCGCGGACGAGCCAGGGTTGTGATCCTCTTTATCTACAGATCTATGGCCAAGAAACTACTCAGGTTGATAGTAACAATATTAGAGACCTTTAGCACACGCACCGTGTCTCACTACGCGTACGTGAAAATCGGGAAAGCAGATTGAGAAACTATAAAAATAATAAAACCAGTTTCCAAAAATAGACCAACAGACGTTCGCGTCATACTCACGCGTTGCTGCTTTAAGTCTGTAACCACTCAAATAATTCTGGTGGTTTGTTTGTGGAGAGATGAGATTACTTTGGTCACAACAAATTGTTTTAACATTTAACTTGCATGTAAACCCGAGAGGGTGAGGGAGGCAGACAGACGAAGAGAATTAAAGGTTGGAATCAGAGAGAGAGAGAGAGAGAGAGTGTGAGAGAGAGGGAGACAGAGACAGAGAGAGGGAGAGAGAGTTTGAGAGGAGTAACTCAGAAAGGTTTGCAGAAAAATTTATAAACTCGAGCTGCAGATAGAGTGAAAAAAGAAAAAAAAAGAAATAAGCAGTGGGAAAGTTAACTCAAAATGAACACCAAAGAAAATATGTAAAAACATAAGTAAGCATACAGACAAACTAAAAAGGCCAACTACCAATACTATACTTAAGTAATCGTTAAACCTTAGGTTAATAATTTATTGATATGCAAGGTTTTTTAGATTTGTGTCTGAGAAATTGAATTGGGTCTATTTACCAGTAACGCTCTGATATCATAAGTAACTTTAGCAAAGTACCTTCATTTTGTTGTTTCAGGGCTGTGAACAATCTGAATGCTACTGGGCACTTTGTGTGGATTGCCAGCGATGCGTGGTTACCCGAGCGCCGCAATGCCATGACGGGACTGGAGAAGGAAACTGTTGGCACGTTCTCTGTCAAGTACCAATCGCGGTATATACCAGGTTTATATCGCCATATAGCTGAGCTTTTGTTGGCGTATGACGAAACGGGTACGCCTACCACTAATGTCAGCAACCGTACGGATGGTGAAGACACATGTGGCAGTGTTGGCATGCTCTCTCCTGCCTCGGCTAAAATGTTACACTATTTAAGAGAGACTTCCTGGAACTCTTTGACAGATTGCGATACCACTAATCCTAATGGTCGAGAAGAGTGCCTGTACCGCAAAAACGCTACGGTGGAGACAATTCTCTCCAAAATGGACGTTTCCGCCTCTACTTCCCTCACGGTTGACGCTGTGTGGACATTCGCCCGTGCTGCGGACAGACTTATCTCTGAGCACTGCCCAGGAGCTACAGGCCAGGCAGCAAGAGAATGTATCCACGGGGATATTCTACTAGACTATGTTAAACGACAAGCTTTTAATGGCTCTAGCGGGGTGGTGAAATTTGATGCTTTAGGTGATGCTAGGGGAAGATACCTTATCAAACAAATCGTCATGGGTCCAAAAGAAGACCTTCTAGGCTTAGGCCTCAACGATTCCCAAGACATTGGGCTAAATGCAAAGATCGTTGCATACTATGACATTGAAAAGCGATTAATCGGGTTCACAGAAAATTCCATATCCTGGAATCACCTCACAAGAGTCGATAGCCTGGCACGTGACAGAAACCTTGAAGGCAATGAGGCTGCACATAGTTTCGAGAACGACGAGCATGATGAATACTATGGTGGAGAAGCTAGCCAAGACCGATATCTCTTCAATAATATGAACTATAATGATCTGGAGGATGGCTCCACTCCAGAGTCCGTGTGTAGCCGGCCATGTCAACCCGGTGAGTTCATTATCCTTCGAGAACCGGCGCCATGTTGTTGGGAATGTAGAAGATGTCGAGAAAACGAGCGGGTGTTCAGGAGTAACACAAGCTGCGAGAGCTGTGCCGAGTTTTACTGGCCGGACCCGGAAACCGCCTTCCGGACATGTACAGTCATCCCCGTGACATACCCGCAAATCTCCGAGCTTCTTCCCACGCTTCAGATTTTTCTCGGCGTCCTCGCTATGGTCACATTGCTCATCATCGTCGCCTGTTTTATCCATTTCCGTGAGTCAAGGGTCATCAAGGCGGCAAGCCGAGAGCTAAGCATTCTGCAGATGTCGGCGACGTTCATCGGTTACGTCACAGTCATTCTCTTTCAGACAATCCCATCTGCCTTCACATGTGGTGCTCTGTACTTTCTGTTCTGTCTGAGCTTTGCTCTACTTTACTGCCCTTTGCTAGTCAAGGCGGTGCGAATCTTCAGAATCTTCAACAGTTCCACAAAAGGCACCAGGCGGCCCAAGTTTGTAAGCCCTGTCTCCCAAGTGATGATGACAATATGCTTGGTTTTAGTGCAGGTGAGATATCTTTAAAACGAAGATTGAAATCCATAGGAAATGAAGACAATTGAATGTAATATTCAGATCTAAAGAATTAAAGAAATGTCATCTAACTAATGACAAACTTGCCTACCAACCAATCAATCAATCAATCAACCAATCAGGCCATTAGTGTGACTACGTATCTATCTATCTATCTACACATAATACCCTAGGCCTACCATTACTTTGTCACGAACTTATGTTTCTTGCCGTCGGCATTTCTTCAGGTGATTGTTTACTTTCTGTTTCCCCGTTAGCCTCATCTAGGTCGTCGTTGCATGGGTTCGCATTTTTTGCGTTTGTAAGCAATGAATTTGCGTAAGCATGTACGTTGACAGGAATTCGCTCCTTTTGTTTAAATCTATCTAAATATCTATCTATCTCTTTTAGTAATTCATTCGTTAGCAAATTCGTAAAGTTGGTTGGAACGTGTTATATGGGATATTTCCTTGCTTCTTTATCTTGTGTTTCGTGCTCACTTGCACTCTTCAGTAGACATTTTCGGAAGGCCCGATCTTGAGGAAGCTGCTGAGGTGGTAGCGTTTTTATCTAAAAAAAAGAAGGTTCAGATTTCCTTGCAGTGGTTGAGCTTTGGTTGTTTGCTAAAATTTTCAATTTTTTCCTGTTCAGGCATATTTCGCAAAATTGCTTGTCTGGGGAGTAGGGTTTAGGTGTTTTTTTTTCTTTTTTTTTTGCCATTCTATTTGGTGTTTGGTGTTGTTTCTTCTAAGTTTTCAAATGAAATCGCTGAGTTTATTTTGAAGATTTTTTATGTTCCAAGTTGAAGGATGATTTAGGTAGGTTATACCTCGTTTTGAAGCTGTTGTCGGTAAGTCCTATGTAGGTGTCTTTTTCTTTGCTGCTAGCAGCTTCACTATAACCTTGTAAACAATGCGTCTGTGAGGCATTTGCCACATGCACATAGGGGGTATTTGTTTTTGTTCCTGCAGTTACACAGTCTTGTTGGTGTAGATAGTCTTTTTTCAAAAGAACCACACACACGTCACTTTCCACGAAACGCAATATTTTCAGACTTTTTATCATGTGCTGTTTTACTCTTTTCACTTTAAGCACATCGGTTCTCCGTCTGTCCCTCTGGCTCTCTCGCAGGGTTTTATCGTTCTCAATAGAGAGCCCGAAGGCCTAAAAAAAGATAATGCAATAATCTTCTAGACAATTGCGGTACTAATACGTTTACAAAAGGCTAGCATTACAGTTTTCTACTGCCTAAACCATCTAGTATAAAGCATTTTTTTTCTATACAGACCTAAAAGAACAATGCTAAGAATTTATATTTTCTTGATTTTTTTTTAGAAAAGGGTGCCTTTGATCATTTCTGTAACTTAAACCTTAAAATCTAGTGCGCATTTCCATGAAGAATATATAAAAGAAGATCACAATACCGGTATTTTTTCTTACCTTTTTTTCCCTCAAGCTTTTTCAAGATTTATGAAGCACCTCACACATTTAGTTTTTTTCAGTTTTTAAACAGCTGAACACACCGTTTAGTTTTCAAAATTGTCAACCTAAAATGCTCGTCTATAATTGACGAGTTTAGTTTTTATTTTTTTAAAAGATGTTAAGTTTAAAAGGTTAGAGGACTGCATAACTGTTTCGACACACAAAATGATTTTTCGTGACGAAAAAATTATAAAGTTAATAATAAGTGTTTCACATAGTTGGGCATCTGTATCAAATTATCCTCTTTGTAATAGTAGGAATAAATTATACACTTTACTCTTGAAATAATGTAACAGTATGCGGGTCGTTGTGTTAAACTTCAAACATTGAGTTGTCAATAGCTTAGACCTTTAAAACTGCATCATCAGCAGATTTCTTAAGAGTAAAGCGTGTTTGTGATGCGTGAGCTAAAATACTGAAAATAGTTTGTGTGAAATGAGCATTTATCTTCATAGAGCGACCAAGATTTTATTTTTTTGAATGACGTGACTTTAGCTACAAGGAAAGAAATACACAAGCAAAGGAATTTAATCCTAACGAAAGATCAATCTTACCCTCAAGTCTAACTTGAACCATCAACACTAGCGCCCCCCCCCTCTCTCTCTCTATGTTCCGCATCCTCTCTATCCCTTTAATTCTCTCCTCTCATTTTTTCTCTTCCCTTTGTACCATGTTTTACCCCAGAATAGAGTAGTGACTTAACAACTCACAAAGTCACCATAGCACGAGACTGAGCTTAAATTTTTTTAGCCCCGTGGTAACGCTGAAGAGTGCCATATGGACTTGGAATGGGGAAGTGCTACCTCGCGACTCTTCGGAGCGGAGGGTTTAGTAATATTCTATTATTTCTACTCAAAGCATGCCTACCTTTTAAAAGCTTAAAATACGTCAAAGTTTTAAGTTTTAAGAGGTAGATATAAGTCATTTGTCAATGCATCGTGCCTTACAGCATGAACTAACAAAAGACCATCTAATCAAACCGGGTCACAAAAAGAATAGAAAGCATAGGAGAAAAATCCTATCGAAAGAGCAAGAAAAGTTTAATGTTCCTTCGAGAAGCCCAGCTAACTGAAAACATACACCTCCATTGTCAGCATGGCAAACAAAGGGGATATATTAATGGTGGTTTTTTTTTTAACTTTCTGATCGACTTTAAAACAAGGTTTGTTAAACAATTTTTTCCTTCTTTTTACTTATTTGAATTTGAAATGTTAATTCAGTAGGCCTTAGCACCACATTACAACATCAGTTGGTGTACATTTGAGCTTCCACGCACAAAATGTTTTTTTTCCAATAATTCAAATGAGTCTTCAAATATAATACATAAAAAACATCCA